>JAZBHA010000720.1:0-23536 GCA_037464855.1 Iselma pallidipennis
ATCAAGTGTATTTGACATGCAATTTAAATCCAAAAGATGTCAGAATTCATCTTTTACAAGATTTCCTTAAAGAATCTTCAAAGTCTATCAATATTAAGATCAAAGAGGGAGTAGAGTCTCTCTCTGAAATAAAACATATTTGTTTTTCACCTATTTCTAGTGCATTTAAGGTTTATTACTTCCATTTACTTAAATTAAATGCCCCTCTTTCAAATGTACGCTTTTTAAATTAGAATAGGTACAATAAAGTATATTTGTTCGGGCTATATAAAAACAACATTTAAATTGTACCTGGTGCGTTTATTATTCTATTCGAGCCTTCAATATGAATTACAAATAATTAATGTTTGTTCTTTTTGAGCTATTTTCATTTAACGGTTATACTATAATTGAACATATTCGGTCTATTAATATACATTTTTGCCAGCCGAAAAAATTTGTTTCTACAGCAAAAAAAGGCTATAAGTCCTTATCAGTGTCAGACCGTATTCAGTTTTATAAGTATATCATTTTAGATCTGTGGGACGAAAAAGTGAAGTTTTTGCTGCTAATTTATATCAATTCAGTTCGTTATAAATCTGTATTATATTGACCAAAACCAAGCTACAACTTTAATAAATATACTAGTGGGAATAATCAAAATAAAGTCTGTTTACGTGTACAGTACGTTCAATGAGGCTACTATTATATATTAACGAGAATAAGAGGAAGTCGGGAAGAACACATAAAAGGTCACAATGTACGTATGTGCTGTGGAGCTTTGAACTCCATATCCATAAGTTGAGACTTGTTCATAACTACACGTTTCTTTAGTTTGGCATGAGATAATTTCGGGACGCTTCACGATGAGGAGCGAGTCAAGGCAAGATATGAACGAAGAATACTAATCAGACATTGAAATCCGTACCGGGTTCATAAATTGATGGGTTTTCTGTTGGACGCTGTCATTCCCTAATTTACTAGAAGGACCCTCCAACAAACTTTCCTATAAACACTTCATTATTACACAATTATTTGTTTGTGACCCTTTTGCGGTTTCATATATAAATTGAGTTCTAATTTGTATATGAAACTTTAAATAACACAACTATATTATATATAATTCTAAGAACTATATAGAAAATTGTACTTTGTAAAATTTGAACGTCAAATTTCAGGATGTCTATGTTAGTCTACCCAGTCAAAAGTTGTTCGTTGTTTGAATACGTTATAAAGTCATTTTTCAGGAATGTTTACTTTCCTGTTTTTATGTTAAATATTTGTATAAATTTAACGACAAAACTTTCGAGACAATAGACAATTTTTTTGCAGCTGTCAATTTGTTTCGGGAACGAAAATTTTAATCAAAGTTCTACATGTTCCAGTACTATGTTCAATAACAATACCTACAACTATAACTATTATAGATAGAACGGGACTAGATAAACTTATCATGAATTATTTCAAGAGGATTGTGCTTGAACTTGTACCTATTGTCAATTTTACAATAATCAATATACGGGGTTTGATCGTATGTGTAAGTATGTGGGATGGGAAAATGGAAAAATGTCTTTGTCTGTGAGTTGACTGTCGTTGAGTCCGCGTCAAAAACTCATTTCTAGTGAAAGTATAGCACTTTTTGTAGTGTCAGAAACACTTCAACTTGTGCAAACGGCCTTTGGAAAAGATGCTTTGAGCCGGACCACGTGCCGTAAGGGATTCAAGCGCTTCAAAAGAAGCCGAACTTCAATCGAAGAAAATGAAAGACCGGTCGGCCACAGACTTTTGAAACTGATGGAAATGTTGGCAAAATTCATGAAATCGTTCGTGCTAATCGCTGGTTAACTGTTAGAGAGGTTGCAACAGTTGTAGGAATATCATACGCGTCTTGTTAAGACATTCTAGCCAATGTTTTGGGTATGCATTCCTTATTCATCTTTTATGGTTAATCATTTTCTTGCTGCTCACCTGATTTGGCTGCGCGTGACTTCTTTTTGTTGCTAAAACTGAAGAGATCATTAAAAAAGACGATTGAAGAAGTAGAAGAAAATTTGGAGACTGCTCTAAAAGTGATTCAAAAAAGTGCCTACTGGGAGAGTTTCCAGAAGTGGAAAAGGCGTTGGTAGCTGTGTATAGCTGCTACAGGAGATTCCTTTAAAGGTGACCATTGTAATTTAGAACATTTTGTTAATAAACGCCGTTTCGGATATTTTTTTATCAAACCTCGTATGTTGGAATTTTAAATAAAACGGATACCAGTTAAAACTTTTAAAACAAACAAAAAGAGACTTTTTAATCTTTTAATCCACTTTAAAAGATAGATATAATATAATTCTCTATAATTACAATCTTATAAAGCTTTTTAGTTACGACAAAAAAAGAGCTAACAGAAAGTTTAACCACCGCCTACATCCAGACAACTGCAAGTGACGGATACTTTTATCAAATTTCATGAAACAACTCCTAACTTTGTCATAATTTGTTTCTTGTCTATTTAACTTACTAATTTTTCAACAATAAGTCGGAAAGATTAACAAATCCTTTGAGTTGTTTCGAAAAAAAAAGGAAGATTGTGTTAAATTTGCTATGCTTGTAAGGATATTCGTCAATTGCAAATAAAAACCAGCTGGTTACAGTTTAGTGTCGATTTGATTTTATATTACAAAACAGTTTTCGTGTTGATAGAATATCTAACTTATTCAAAAGAAGACATAAGAATTTCGTTTATATGATTCCATATAATTTTATGTGCTGCAAGGGTGTTTCTGCACATAAATAAAGAGAAAATATATTTACTTGTTTTTATTATTCTATATAGTTTTGTTAAGTTTATGTCTTCACTTTCAAATGTTGTGTCTTATTTTATTTTTATATCTCTCTAAATATTGTATAATAAATAAAATAGTGTCAGTTTTATTGCATTTTGATTCAATTGAAACCCAGAAAAAAAAATTCCAAAAATTTTCAATTTCAAACATACGGAATGCAATTTTATTGAATCTATTGATCGTGGAAATATGAATTTTTTAAATATATGCATAGTTGTGCAACGTAGTCATTACAAAAAATCGTTGTATAATATCTAGATTCGGTATTTAATTAAAAAATACAGATAAAATTCACAAACAAGCACAGTTCCCATTACAAAACTAGTGTTTACCTGTTGTTTTGCAAATTTCATTTAATTAAATCGAATCATCAGTGTAAATAAAATTCATAAATCTAATACTTTTATAGATTTTCTTCTCTCTAGATTTATTTGAATTTTCAATCGTGAATTGCTGACCGTTAGAGAAAAAAACTTTTCCTATAGTATAGTTGTTGAAGTTTGTTCTTTCAACAAGGAAAACAACAATGCTATATTGAAGTCCGTTCTTATTTTATTTATATAAAACCGGGAATTGTCCATTCTAACAATTTATCATTTTAGATTACTATCGTTAACGTCGATAATAATATCGAAATTCAATCAAATATAGAAACAAAATTTATTAGTTTATTTTCTATTGTTGATATAGGAAGTCGATTTTGTGTGCGTGTGTTTATATGGGGTATAAGGGAAATAACAATATATTATCATCGTATTCTCGACCAATTTGATAAAATTAAATGTGAGGATATAAATTCAATAATGGCACATTCAAATTTCGTTAAGAACGGTAGCCTATAATTGAAAAGTGCTTTTTTATGGTGAAAAAGATTTGTTCACAGTCGTGATCCTCATAAAATATTTAAAAAAACATTCCCCTAAATCCGTATTTTAAATAATTGTGTACAACGACAAAAAACAGATGAAGAGATAATCTGTTTTAAATATTGGAAAAGTTGTAATTTCATATTAAAAATTTTCCAAAATACCACGGTAATATTCAACAACAAGTTACAAAAGACATGATTTGTCATAGTTTAGAAAACGAGCCACGGAGAGGCGGGTTTTCTAAAGGACAAGTGCGACAACGGCTCTATAAAACGACGTATTTATACGATTTTTCCTGTAGTGTCACATTTTTCTGCACGAACTGGTCCTGTATTATAAAACGCGTCGTGTTGTTCAACGTGACCAATATTAAAAAATAACATTTTCTGTTGCTCAATGACTTCATTATAAATGCAAAATAGATAAAGATTATCTACATATTCAGTATCAATCGTTATTTTCTCTTTTTCGTGTTGTTCGCCAGATATTTTGTTTGATATTCATAGGCAATTTCACAACGTGTTCTTTAAATTTCCGTGATAATGTGTGCATAAATATATATACACACTGTTATATAAACTACAAATCTCGAGGTTGTAAATAGAAAATGTTTGTATACGTTCCATTATTCAATGAATATTCATAAAGATGAGATGGTGGTTTATGTTGAGAAGGCGCGAACTGAAAGGGAAACTTTAATTAGGACTGTGCACACAGCCAGAACGCGAGAGAGAGTGAGAGTTTGATAACCATTATCCAAGAAACAAATCACATTTTCGACCACGTCTTAGAAGAGATTTAAAATATAAATTCTGGCATTCACGCTATAAAACGGAAAGAATGGCTCTTACAAAAAGCAATTATCAATCTCTCTCCAATAATATTGAAGATAAAATATTTGATCCAATTGGAAAGAACTAATAATCGATAGACAATTCAACAATTGAACAATTGTTACTTATGTTACGTGGAAACGTAGAGGAATTGAATCGTTGAATATGTCTATATAACAAATAGTTAAATCCTCGTCTTGGTTAAAGTTGTTGTATAAATCTTGCCAGTTCTTGATGTTAATCTGAGAATATGGCTAACTACAGTCTGACATACACGTGTATAACAATTTCCAACTAGCACAAATCTCTCATTTCGAAATTGTCTGAGTTAATCGTATAGATTAATCATTCTCTCACACACACACTCAAAAAACCAGAGCAATATAAATTAAAAAAAGAATCTCCCGTTTCTGTACGCAATTTTTCTTTCTCTTCTATAATAATCATACCTTTTCCAGTTCGAATCGATATTGTGTTCACAAATGGATATAATTGTTTCTTTGGAAATTATCCCTCTAGGACTACGACGACGACGACATTCCAGAGAAGAAGAATTACCGTACATCATGGATATTGTAAAGTTTACTGATTATTCTCTACCCATTCTCTTACGAATTTTGTTCGTTGATTTATTATTGTCTCTGTGTGCACTCGAGACAATTGTACTGTTGTTGGTGTGGAAACGCCAACACTTTTCCATTCATTTTAGATTTAGGTAGATTTTCAACACAATATTTCATCATATTTAAAGGAACTTTAGGATGTATTTTCTAACGCAGAAATTCTGCAATTTCCACAAAATGTACAAATATACTATGAAGACAACATCTTTGTTTTGTGGTGAATCAAGACGTGAAAACTCTTGATAAATATGAAGATGGTGATAAAAACGAAAAATAAATTAATAATTAGTAACCAGTTGATGGAATGTCCCCAAAAGGACAGTTTATGATGTTCAAAATGCATCAATAAATGCAACAATAAATCAAATCACTAACTTTTTTCCCATATTTTCACTAGAATCACTCATAAATATTGTCGCTGTCATGATACTCCGTACGTTCCATCTGCTTTACTTGAGTGCAACGTGGGAAAATTCTAGATGCATTTCTTGATCGTATCATTATTATTATTATTATTATTATTATCAGTATTATTGATATAAACCTCTGTGTTCATTTTTCAAAATTTTTGGATATTCTCCAAAATTGACTACTCAACTTAATTCAATTAATTATTATTTTAAGTCAACCAAAAGCTGAGTTTTTGGGGGCAAAACATAAATCAGTTGTTTCCAATTATATCTGGAGCGTATAGTTTACACTTTACACTCTGACAAATATTAATTATAATATTTTAGAAGGGTGAATGGTGGCGATGCAGTCGCCGTTTTCTTTTTTTCCCGCTAAAGAAAATATAATTTCCTAATACTGGTAATATTGACTAGTTGTAATAGTAGAGGAAAAGCAGCTGCTTACAGTGTGCTTTATATAGTTATATACTCCTTTTCGTATATATAATTTATTACAGTCATAAATTAGAACGGGCTTTATTATTTCAAGCACATTTGTCCGGGTTTCTAGTTGCTTTCAAAACAAAAGAAAACGATGAATGTATAAAACTGTATGTGTATGCGATAAACTTGGTGCCTATTCACAAAAGTCCATTCAAATATCTAAGCCAGCCCAGCCCACTAGCCAACGACGACACTTTTTTTGCCTAATATTTTACATATAATTGTGATACGTTTTTTTGACTTGTTTGTATCAATCTACCTTCTTTGATTACCTGGTTGACATTAAAACAGACCATCCATGTACGTTTTAATTTTAATTAACCGATATTTTGCCAGTTTACGACAGGTTGATTTCTATTCCATCAATCAAGTAGACATTGTTGTCTGTTACCTATATGTATGTCATTAATCATACGTTTATGTATCGTGCATTCGGATTTTCAAATGTGTCAACAATAGATAAAAACAAATATCATACGTAAAAAAAAACAAAACGAGGACATGACCGCATATGGATGTATACGAACTGTTTTCATGTTATATCCATTCATACATACACATGAGTAGAGCTTTTCATTCTATACATACATTAACATCTTAAAAGCCGGAAATAAGTCGAAAAGAAAATGAGAATTCATATAATTTACTACTAAGCGTTAAATACGGTCTTGACAGATAGCAGTTTGAAGAAAGCGATTTTCTTGAAGAATTTGCCCGGCGCCTCCACCAAATTTATATGTAGACGATATATAAATAAAAATTATTTATCATTTACAATAACAATTCATTACATCAACTAATGCAGTCAACTTGCATCGGAAATCATCCAACTACAACCATTAACCGTTTATATCTCTTGTTTTATACAGCTGTACAGCTGTACAGTACATAAAATGAATAGATGTGGAAAATGTGTGCTTCAGATGCCCGAACTCAAGCGGTCTTCACTTCAAACTGTGTCGGTATACCTCCTCCCAAAAAGCGTAGTTCTCCTCAGAAAATACCCTATACATGTGTACAATTTGAACTTTACGGTTTATACATGCTACTACACGAGAATTAACCGAGAGTCAGAGAGAGATAGGTAGAGAATAAGTAAAGTCTGGTTTGAATATATTTACAATTCCATGTTCACACAGCTTGATTAATCTGTGGCGATATTGTTTGCAAACATTCGCATCGTTACACAGTAAGTTGAGTTTAAAGTTTTCAGTTAAGGACTTGGTTTAATAAAATCATATCAAAATTTGCGTATTAAGCACAAGAAAAGTAGCACACCTGCGGATTCTTTGTCCCAGGACAGGGATCCGTCTGGAATTGATTCCAATAATAGGCATCGATACGAAAACTCGCAAGTTTGACGAGAATTTCCAGCACAACACACACAAACGAGAGTTCACGCACAATTTAACAGTACTTTTGATTTAGAATAACGTTACTTTAGATCGATGCAACAGATATTTTGAAGGTCTAAAGTAAATAGAACTATTAATAGTCCTACTATATTTTTTTTTATATAAAAAGTCATAATTTCTACAATATCCTTTTTGAGAAGTTTTGCAATCATTTTAAAATAAATCGTTGAAATGGAATTGATCGGAAACTTTTCTTGTGAATGATAAGTTTAAGAAACAAAATTTCGTAATGGCTAAAGTTTTGACAGTTCCGTATATACCTATATATATAGACAATATATATTTGTAGATATAGCTAAGTTGATGGAAGCTTCAAGGCTAATCTAATGATAATTACAAAGTTACTTCCTCAATTCGTCATCTATAATAATCAAAAGTGAATATAAATATAATGTATAGTGACAACAAAAATCAGGACAATTTCCAAAAATACTGACTGACATGGAAACAATTTATTCATTTGAGTCGTTTTTGATAACAGTGTTGCAGTGATATCAGTATGCTTTAACAGTGTCGACGTTTACGAGAAATTGCGAATGGCAAGGTAAATAAACGTTTAAATAAGACGTTGAAAAATAAGTATTCGCTTCACGGATTTTGTCGCTTCGTCGTCGTCTTCTTCTTCTTCTACCTTCTTGTCTTCTTCTTCTTCTTCGTCTTCAAACCGTCGTGTGCTTATCGAAATATTAGCTTTTTCTTGAACTTAGTGATGTATGGCACATATAAATTCAAACATTCCGTCTTTTATTAGATCAAAAAGTTAAAAGGAGATAGAATATTGTTTGGCTGTCATAAAAATAAAGTTACAATCATAGCAACCGATCATCGCCAATTATTTAACTTTTGATTGAGACAATTTTTCAAAAATTATTGATAATATGTTAAAGTTAATTGGTTATTGTTAACTGAAATGATAACTAAAAGAGAATAGGGATAATAGACTTAGCTGCAATATCTAGATAATGGATTTAAACAGGACGAGAAAGCTGGAGTTATTTTAGGGGTTGCATCAATTTAATCTCATTTCGTATAGGCTATTGCTGTAATCATTTCGAGATTCTAACAAAAAAATTAATCCTTGTTCAATAAACTAATTCTCAATAGACACGAGATTCTAATCAGTTATATTTTGATGTTCCTTTACAATCGAATTTTGCCCTTGATAATCTCTGATATACAAATGATCCGAAAAAAGTATGGGTAAATTGGAAAAAAAAAGAAGAAAACACCAGATGAAAGGTATTACTGTTAACAGGTAGAGTGGGTGGATAATACCTATAATATTTTTCGAAATTGACGAAAATCGATGACAAATACAACCATAATCACCTGGGGAGGTAGCAACTGTGTCACATTTCCTTTCTAATGTGATTGGAGGAACATGCGTGGGTTGCTCTTGTTTCGAGTAAAATTCTACAATATCAAAATAATTATTGTTTTATTTACAATTCAATAAACAAGCATGTTTAAACATGATATTATCTCAATGATAGTAAATTAATCATGTTCTTCAACCAGTAAATAAACTTGTTTATCAAGTTAAATGTGCATAAAATCGATTCAAGGGTAGATTTTCCGTCAATTTTTTTTTTTTTTTTGGAAAAGACAACAAAAATAGATAAGTCTAGCTGACAATTTAATGAGATTCTTCTTTCTATAGTCAATTAATCATAATTTGTGATGTGAATAGAGTGGGACGATCAATACTTATGACATTATCAGAAAAAATGATATCTTATGATTGAGTTTACTTTTAATGCGACACGAAATTATGTTTTAGTAAAGTTTCAAGAAGTAATCTCTACTTTCTTTCATAATTGTAGACATTAGCAAGTTTTATTACTATCACAAATGAGTTTAAAAAGAATAAAAACAACACAGTAAATATTTATTATGATATTTGAAAATTTCATGTTTATTGCAACTAAGATTTGACTTAATAACTGAAAATTACCAGCAAAAGCCAGATCAAATAGAAAATTATCAACTGCAGTCTGCAATTATGCAAAACTAGTTGAATGCAAGCTAGTGAAACTAGTCTTTATCGTTTATATTGTTTTGTAACAGAATTGAACTCGATTTGTGTCATTCTCAATATGCACAACTCGTTTAAATCCCTTTACCACCATGAAATAAATAAAAAAAGAAACGAAAAAATATCACCCTATCGAGATTCGGCAAACTCTTCTTTTAACTTAATTCTCAAAGCACTTAGTTTGTCATTGTGATCTTTTATCTTTTCCGTTTTTCCTTAGAGTTTAGTAGTAGTCCTTTAACTATCCTCATTCTACTATCACCATCAAACAGTACCACTAATGTGAAGGTTTATCGTGGTAGTGGTAGTGTATTGTTGTATGTATGTACGTTTTAACCAGGGGTTGTTGAGACAGGCGCAATGGACGCCGCCACCACCAAAGTTGCCGCCTTTTAGCGTCAGTACCTTTACGTCGCGCTGTCGTTCCGGTATTCTCCGATTCGATCTATCAGTCTAATTTATTTCATACGTCGCCAAAGTTGATTTGAATTGTTTTGTCACGGAACTTGATTATATTTGCATGTAGTTTAATAAGGGCGACGTCTATATTCGACAGGTAGATATTTGTGTTTCAGTCCCTTGGAAGTTGAAGGGAAGAAATAAATATTTTTGATATTGTTGTGAAAATAACAAATCTCATATGTATGAACGTTAATTTTAACAATATTTCTTCCACTAAATCGGAATAATTTCATTTCTCTTTCATGTATTGTTTGCCAATAAGGGTTGGCCTCCTTGAATAATCCCAACAATGCCTAAACAATTGATGAAAAAGTGAATTGTTTGATAAAATAATAAAGGGAGAGACAATTATGGGAATATAGGCTTTATCTTGCTTTACTTTGTTGATAAATTGAAGGCGGGCACCTATTCACTATTGAGAAATTTCCAGTGATAATAAAGGAGTTATAATAATAAAGGCGGCTTAGAATTGTATTTATTGTAATTAATCTTTGCTCATTTATAAGTAAACACTCGTGACAATTTGTTGTATATACGTTTTTTTTTCTCTCTCTTTAATAGTACTATTGAAGGGTATAACTTTTATAGCTTGATTCTTGCCGTGGGCAATTAAGCTCGCTTCAGTATCAAAGCTAATTGCTTATTTATTGCTGACAGCTTCGATATATTACTTTCAACATTTAACATCCCTTCTAATTCTGGACTTATTTCTATGTTACCGCCCATCTCTTTTCAGTTTTAGTTCTCCAGGACAAATCGAATTTCTAAAAGACTCCTAGTAATTCATTCTTGATGAAAAGCTCCTTTCATTATCTTTTGGGCTAATCTATAAACCCATTTGGAAACTTGTAGAGAATGGATTTAGTTTTAGAATTCTAGTTTTTTACTTTCAGTTACTGCAGTTTATCAACAATTTGGTGCAATTTTTGTTGTTGTTGGAATAATTTTGATAATACAAGAGTGTATTGATTCACTTGATTTGTGTTTATTTGACAAATTTCAATAGTGAAGAGGCATTTAATAATGCCTTGATGACGCTACCACAATACGTTAATGTGATTACAACATCCACTAGTATATGGAACCTAATTGTTGATCAGATATGTGTGCTTATATGTGAGTGATAAGGATAGACCATGTTGGCCAGTTCTTGGATACAATGTGTGTACAGTTTGACAATATTGACTGAATGTATACGTGGTGCTCCGTCTTTAATACAAAGCACCACTGTCCAAGGTAAGATTTATCTTTCCCAACAGGCAGTCTTGTTTTTGTCAGATTATACACTAGCAATTCTTCTCGGTATAGAAGTGAACGTCCACTACATTCCGCCACACCAAATAAATGATGATGTCGGTTTTTCGGAAAGATTGAACCGCAAACGCAAAAGAGAAACGAACGACCAAAATCAGATAATGTCACGGCACTACTGGTTCGTTGCTGCGACTTGACTTATGCGTTTTTCTCGTTTTTTTTTACGCAATTTTCAATTTCAGCATTTTTTCGTACAAACTGACAACACAGATGATACCTTTCTCTACAATAGACAGGAGAATATTGTTTTTTTGTTGTTGCAAAATAAATTTAAAATTATATTATCAAGATCGGTGCTTTCCTTTGATCTCAGATCTTCAATATTACTCATATCATAGTAATAGTAAACAAAATTAATTTTTTACTGAAATATTCAACATTTATGCAAGCAAGTAAACTAAAGAATCCAATATGAAAATTACTCGTTTAAAATGTTACACCGTTTTCTTTTTTAAGTAAACTTTTAAATAATTAATTTCTCGTTTCAAATCCAACCGGCTGAAAATTTTCTAAATTACCTGTAAGTTCTGTATATTTTTAATTTAACTAATTTGAATCATGTTATAAATCGTTATATAAAATAAGGAAGCTTACACATGTTCCGAGCGAAATTTTATATATTGATAAAGTTTTCCATCCATTCATGTTCCCCCATTTTATGTAATTTATCTAGTATTCAGATTGAAAAATGGTAAGTAACTGGAATATATATATACGAACTGGGAATGGAAGAAATTCTTATACTTTTATACTATTAATCCAGGATCAGGATGTTCCCAATATCGTGTCCGGTCATATTTCTCATATTTTGAACATAAAACATTCCCCAAGATCAAACAATTTTTCTAAATGTCGCCTTACTGTGTTGTATATTATTTCTTTTAGATTTGATTTATGTTGAATAATTTATAAATAAAATTCAGATTGAATCAGTTTCTGTACAGTAAAAGGAAAATCGTTCGTTATATACAGTTGGTGTTCTAAACAGTGCCGTTCCTGAATTATTGGCCGCCCAGGTGCAAAAACAATATTGCCACCCTTATTAATTTGGTATTATTTTATTAAGAATTTGATATGCAGTCAAAATTTTACAAATAATAAATGGTCTGCGGCCGCCCCTGAGCTTGGTCGCCCAGGTGCGGGGGCGCCTTCTATTTTAAACCTTGTAAATATACTCAGTTGAAAGGAAATGACAAATCTATTAGTACAACGTTAAAAGCATCAAATTACAAAGAAAAGCATCGAAAAGCTTGTTTCCCTTGAAATCGGAGAACTACCAGTCCGGTAAAAGCTCCCCACTCAATAAAATTTTTAACTTCAACACAGATTCCGATTAAAAAAAAAACGCATTACAAACTAACATAAAGTTAAAATTTATAGACAAGAACCTCCACTACTGTACTTAACTTTTGTAAATATTGATCGTACTTGATTTGACTTTCCACAAAGTAGGTTTAGGACCTTTTGCCATTCGTCAAAGGAAAATTGATGTGATCTTTGACAAATTGCAACCACAATTTTCTATATTTGCTGAGTCAGACGAGTTTCTCTATTAAATTCTCGTATTTACAATCGTTCTCCGTACTTTTCACAGAATTTTTCTATTCTCCAGTTTAAATGTATAAGATGTAAGTACATTCCTTTCTAAAAATGTCTACACTTGGCAGTCGAACAATTTCTATATGATTTGTCGCACTTTAGGGAGTTGAGAAATAAAATTACGTTCTAGAAATGATTCAACAAATCTTAAATAATTTTATTTTAACGATGTCATTTACATATATTGTTGTACTGCCAGACAATTTAATGAATGGTGGCATATCTTAAAGATTCGAGATAATTGTTATGCAGATGTGTTTGATTAAAAATAACGATAATCTGAGCACTGGTATAGTATTAACAAGAAACCAGCCCCTTAATACGTTCACATTAACTTTTTTTTTGATTTTTACCGCCTGTGTAGCTAATGCAGTCCATTTGTTAATTTTGAAGCTGATAAGCGGCGAAAATCCAAATTAATGAACGCACTGCGAGCTTCCGGAGTCGTAGAGCTTTTACCTAATGTGCTTCCGTATATTTTATATATAAAAGTCTACTGGAGAAAGTATTATTAATGACTTAAAGTGGAGAAACCGACTGATTTTCTTTCTGTATTTATCAAATTTTCTTATATTCGTGTACCTGTCTGTAAAGTGGACAATGTTTTGTGATTAGTAGTGAAACTAGATCAATGACTCAATTGGGCTAAAATATGTAAACTCTTAGAGTTCCTTAACGGTTTTAATTAAAGTCGCCACTATAGAAACAAAGTTGCTTTCTAATAGTGTATAGTGTTTCGTGGTTTTAGGAAATTCAAGCTGTCAAGCGGTTTCAACTCAATTTAACAAATTGAGAATTTGATTAATCATCCAAAGCTCAGTTTGCCTTTACGTCTTGTGATAAATTTTTAAATTTTCTGTGGTATATTACATCTGGAAAAAATCTCAAGTTTCTAATAAATCTTCTATAAGACTTTTGAAAAATATTAATAAATCGGAGTATTTGTTGTATTTTTCTCGTTTTTTTTTTCGTCGTTGCTTCCATATATGTGATAAAGTCGTATTTTACTAAAATGAAAAATGTCAGTACTTCAAGTCATATGAGGAGGAAAATACACGTTAGTCTTATATGAGTATAAATACAACCTTACGAAAATGATAACTTTTTCCTCTTCCTTCTATCCTGTTTTGACACACAAATATAACGTTGCATTTGAACTAAACACATCTTGACCAGAATTTCTCCCTACTGGGAAATAACTGAAAAGAACTGTTTGACAAAAGCTAAAAGGATATATCTGTTTGTTTTATAAACGAAACAATTTTTGAGACGTTTTTCGCGCGTGTTGAAAATGACGTGAACTTTGAGATATAAATCCAGATAAATGAAACTGTCTAATGAACACGGTTATGTTTCTTTATTTGCTTTTCTAAATGCACCGAAAAAAGCTTTTTCTCAAGAAATCAAATATTATCGTTCGACACAATGCTGAATATCCACTGGAAAAATAAGTGGGGATTTACTAAATGGGATCGTATAAAATTATTATTTTTGCCAACGCTTTTTACAGATAAACTTTCATTGTGGGTAGTTATTATTATTATTTCTTGAATCCGCAATGATCTATTTTACTACAAAATACCGCCTTAAAGCTTTAAAGTCGTTTTCATCTCATTGTAAATGATGATTTGTAAAATAATGTAAATGGGGGAGATTTTCTTCTCTAAAAAAAATTACACTAATATTTCAACGACTTACGGATTTAACTCATAACTATTACCACAGAAATACGATATTTTGAAGATTTTATGAAATTTTTGTTGTAAATTTGTTATAATTAATAATCAATTTCCCTGTCAGTCTTATATGTTAATCAGTCCGGAAATTTTTTCCAATATTTAAAATTCAAATTTACTAAAATGAACAAAAAACTGTGTGATAAGAGAGGTATCATACGGTAGTCCTTGGGATGGAAAACAAATACTTATTTCAATCTTGAAATATATGTCAGAAAATCCAATTACTTTCTTTTTTTATTTTGGATGCATAAAGAATGTTTACAGGACTTCAAAGAATTCGATTTTACAGACGGCAAGTTAAGTTGTTTTACTGGAAGATATGTAGACAAACGATACAATATTAAAATTTTTGGATGAAATTTTCAGCGTACTCTCCTCCCCCATACAAAGACATACTGTCAGTTTAATTGTCTGTGCATAGTTGGATGGATGATTTATTTCAGTTTCAGTCGTGTAAACACACCACAAGTTTCAGTGTTTCCTGAAAAAATGGAATAAATTTTATTCAGTTTTTTCTCAGATGAACATCTTATAACATTTCTGTAACGGTGGTCGATGATGTTTTATCAATTTGTATTTGATGCAATCAATAATTCAAAACTCAACTCAAAAGATATATGAAAATATAACCAATATTATGTCAACAGTCTTTATTTTCGGGTAAAAAATCACCTCGATACGTTTAGTTTTTACGATACTCACATAAAAATTTATTTATTCAAATTTTTTTATATTACAAAACTTTCTGTTTCCGCACCAACAATGCTTCCAACTTTTTACCACTTTACCACAATCGATATCCTGACAATTTTTGTGTGCGTATTTTGGTTTGATGAGCCTTTTTCCCAGTTTACTGAATGTCAAAAAAAATACTGGATTTTTAGTGGGATTTTCTGCGATGCAAAAATGGTGGATGCGCCGGGAGTGAGCGTGAAAGTGACGTTTAAACACGTTCACTAGCATACATACGTAGTCTATCATTTCCCGAACATCACATTTGATATCCACACCACTAATTAACCCTAAAGGGCGGGAAGCTGTTCCAGTTTTACTCGACTCTATATATATAATAATAATTCAAGTTAGTTGGAAAATATGGCTTGCAGGGAAATAGGTTTCTAACTCAATTTTCTTACTAGAATCTATAAATAAAGCAAAAACTGATATTTAATTTTCGAAGACTAGTAGTGGCAGTAGTAGTTTCTTAACTAGAAATTTTCCACTAAAATTACAGTAGAAAGATGTTTCATTTATATCAAATTAAGTCATATGTAGTATTATCGTGATGTGGATCTTGTGTGATTTCATGTCAGATCGTCTTCTCCCCAACGTTACCGCTCTCTATCTATCCTGTCAAAGAAAAACTCAATTATAGCCTGCGTATATCTATGGTGTTATGGTTGTTTATAAATCCTAAATAAGGATAAACTAACCAACAATAATAGCTTATCATTTGCATATTTATTAATATCCTGAATTCATCCTGATCTGTCCTGCAAGTGTGACCTTCTCTGAAATAATACAAAGTAACAAATTATTTTTTATCAAAGGGACCAATAGTTGAATTTTCTGCGAAAATGAATATTGAGTTTCAGCTTTGTCCAATTTTTTTTCTCGTTGTCAAGTTTACTTCATTATAAAGCACGTACTACTTTTGTACGTAAAATTACAAAACCACAATAGAGGTATTCAAGCTTTTCACAGCTACAGGCTGCATAATAGAGACTGAGTAAATATGACATTCACAGCTCTTTTAGGTCTGAACCTGTTCAGAAGGCGTTACGTTCAAATACATTTGCTTAATTAGAATTTAGTACGGATTTTATCAATAAAAAATTGTTTTCTCGTTTGTTGTTATGTTCAGAGGATAATGTGGTCTTGCGGAGCACGAAAGCAAAAGAAATGACAGATATTCGTAATCTCTGATACATGAACCGAAGCGAGATAACAGCCCGCCGATTCCCCTCCTTCAAACGTTAGCAGCGTCGTTATTTTACAAACGGTAGCAGTGGAAAATGATAGGAGGGAGTTGCATTTCTTATCTCGCTTCGATTCATGTATTTAAAATTGCTAAGATTTGTCATTTCTTTTCCTCTTGTGCTCCTCAAGACCACACCTTCATTTGGATGTACCTGTATATTGGTTGATTTATTGATAAGGAATATGTCTGTGGGTGACTTTAATTTAAAAAAATATCCCACCCATTACTGAAATTCACAGCAAAATTTATTCGTTCAGTAATTAACGTTAACATCACACAAATATGGTGCTAGCTGTCTCTATAGGGCTACATGGTGATATATTCAATTCCCTTGTTGTTGTGATATATACAGCCCTTCCATCCAAAAGTACAGTAATTTTGTACATTTCACACACACAATACGTACAGCCGGACTAAAGACTAATAATAGCAACAACCCAGTTCAGTGTTTGTCGTACTTTAAATTAACTGAAATGTTTGTTATAACAATACTAGATAACCCCCAGTCGACACAATAGGAAATTATTATTGCACTAACCTGATAATAAATAAACAACTTGTCGTGTTACAAAATTCAGTTTTTTTATGTGTAAAAATGAAGTTTGTCCATAAAGTGAGAACTTCAATAAAGAACTTAGTTCTGTGTCGATTAATCGGGCAACGGGAATCATTTCTTCTCATAGATAGGAAGGTAAACTGATGCGGCACGTTTCTACAGTTTGATGTAATATTCGCTTCTTTTTCGTTTTTCTTTTACTTCTTCTTCTTCTTCGTCGTCCTCGTCCTCCACCTACTTTATTCCTCTCTCGATTCGATCGACAAGGTCGATAAGTATAAGAAGGGCTACGTGACTTTTGAAGAATGGGCTTTGATTCGGTGAAATGTTAGATGATTCAATGCAATTTGTCTTCAGTTTATCTCTTTAGAATAAAAGGGTGTAGTCTGTTCACGGTGATCCCGTTGGGGCAAACTAAGAGCAACTGTTGAATGGATATAAAACGATTATCCCCATTCAAATAACTCAAAGTGTAATTTTTTATAAAAAAAATAACTGCCTCTAAGATTATAAGATTTTAGGGTCTTGATGTTAAAAATAGAAATTACTTTTGTGAAAAAAAAAACTGGCAAAATATTCACACACAAAAAACTGCTAGAAAATAGCACTTATCTTTCTAAATAAAGCAAATCGGCTTCAGCCGACCAAAGTCTATTCAGTAATATAGCGAATTAAATCTGTGAAATAAATCAAAACTGGGAAAGCGGATACTATTTGGAACAATCCGGTATTTATTCCGTTTGTGTTAGGTATTGAATCCGGGTTGTTAGAAAGATATGATTCATTGCATATTTCGAAGAACGGGGAGGAAACTAAATTTATATTGACTTCGTATGTTTCAAATTATCCTTCTCCAATTATGAAATTACTCCAGTAAGTTCGGGAAATTAATGAATTCCTTCAATTTTGTTAATTAGCTTTTTCTATTTTGCGTTTATAATGAAGTCATTATGCAACAGAAAACTGTATCAAAACTGAACAACATAATTTCAGTGGCGCGTTTTATTATGACACGACCTGTCCGTGCAGGTAAATTTGTACTACTGACGTATAGGTTCAGAAAAATCAATAGTATTATTGTTGTTGTGACCTATAAAATTTAATTGTAAAGTAATTAGTAGTACATTTTTCTTCCTCAAAGTACCTGTTCGGGTAATTGTGGCACGCACCTTTTTAGTTGTCAATATCTGTCAATAACTGCGTGACCAACTGCAACGAAGTTCCCTAGATATAGATGTCTGATATTATGCTATTTTTTTTCATTATAAAAGGCATAAGAAGGGCAAAATAAACAATTCGTTTCATGGCCGCACTTGTCCTTTAGAAAACTCGCCACTTGGTGGCTTATTTTCGCGTGCGACAAAATCATGTCCTATGAAACTTGTTGTTTAATATACTATTCATTATTTCACTGAATAAAAAAAAGTTTTATTACCAAACGTCCAATTTCGCACATTTTTTCTAAAGACTTTTTACGACTTCCAAGAGAATGAAAAACATTTGGCGAAGTATACTAAAGTAAGATACGATCTATGTATATTTGTGTTGCCAAATGTGTCGTTTGGGAGCATGTTAGGTTTCACCTAGTCTATATTCATATTTTTTGTCGCCCTTGAGCCCTTAAAACACTTCAATACAAACATATAAACTCTTATATATGTATTTTATCTGGAAACTGTCTCATAGTTAATCGATTTTACGACACAACCATTAAGGGACTGTATAATTAGTATTGATGCAATTTGTGGTCCAAGGAATTGGCCCTTTAAATCGGTCGGTGGATGATTAAATGGCCATCCCACAAAACGGCTAACTGATTAACAATTAGTGTCACTTTCATCAGGACTGAAGAGAGCGTGAAAGGAAAAACTAAAAAACCAGAATTAATCCAAACAGTCAAAAATTCAACCTATACTGTCGAATTAAATTGGATATCTATTCGTATTGTCGAATAATTACTGTCATTCTGTTTCTTTGTTTTGATGTCAAGATAAATTCGTTCTTTTCAAAGAGAAGAAAACAAGAGTAATTGGAATAAACAAAATTCTACATCGTTTCGTATCTGTGACGTTTCTAGAGAATCGATAAATGCGTATAGCTTAGCGATCCTGTCACTTGACAGAACAAGAATGGATGGTAGATTCAAAATACGTTTTCACACTGAACATTTTGGACTAAATCCATATCTTTTAGAATATCGAAATAACAAAAAACATCGAGAGAGTTCGAGTCGAGATACTTTATAGATAGTTTAACATAGACTTGAGTTGAAAGAAACAATTTTTTCTTGTTTCTGTTTTTTATTGAGTTTGAATATTACAATCTACGGCTTTCAGGCGGTTAATCGGGTCACAGATAGAAGGACTTATTTTGTGGAGAATAACTTGGAATCAGTGAGATGTGCAATTAAGTGGTTGAGTATTTCAGAACTATTGTAGGATGTGTGTTCATGAAAGGTGGAAGAGTGTAATTTCAATTAGCTTTGACATCTAAGACAGCACATTTCCTACATAGAGACATCAACGTGGATGGAAACTTTGTTATTAGGTGTATGAACTAATTTTAATTATCTACCTACAAGTAATAATTAATAATAAAGAACACTGTATTGATAAGATTCTAATATACCTAGCATATTACCAATTACCAGATCTCTTTGTGAAACAAACATAATGACTTGACTTTTAATTAATATTTAGAAAATTAATTTATCAGTTGTTGGAATATAAAATGAGGTAATACAAGAAAAAATTGATATATAGAAGAGTGACTCGTCCTTTTACCCAAAACTTTGAACTTCTAGGGATTAATTCAAGTTTTTGAGTTTTTAGGGGGTGAAGAAAAAAGTTGGAAACGAAGTTTTAACATGAAAATGTCGAACCTTTGTTTAACGATAGAATACCCTTCTCGTCGTTTTTATATTTATGAACTAAATTCAATAAAGCTCAAAATTACAATATTACATAAAAGTTAAACATATTTTAATAGGAAACTTTGCGGTTTTTAGATTTAAACCCAGATTTTAATTGTATTGTTTGTGTTAAATACCTGTTTAGATTGTAAGTTTATTTGAAGTCGGTTTTAATCGCGGTATATTCTTGTGTTAATTGAGTTCGAATGATTATTATTTGACTAAATTTCATTATTTATCAAAAGCATTATTTAGGTTTTCAACATATATCTGTAGGCGATGGTATGGTATTTAATCATTATTGTCTGGGAAATGTTCGGTAAATGTAAAATTGTTACAATAATTTATTATACATGTTGATGAATTTGTACCTGTAGCAATAAGGGAAAGTTAACTTATAATTGCTGCAATAATTAATTTAGAAGTTGCTGCTTTCAAATTATCTCGCAGATAAAGAACGAACTGAATGGAAACGGACAAAGGACATCTATTGAGACAGAAAGATCTTTTCCTTCAACAATCAAATATAGTTTTGTTCCATTTTAAGCCTAATCTTTGGTTTTCTATTTCCTATTTGACGTTCTGTAAAGTAAATGAGAAAATTCCTATTTTTAAACTTGCAACAAGCATTTCGGCCAATACTAGAATTTATCATTAAATCATCACCTATGCTGCCAGTTTATTATGCAGATTCGAATTGAACAATAATGTTTAGTTAAATTCCATCAAATTCAGCATTGTACATTGGTCGGATATTACAATATGATGATAATGAGTATGTTAGTGACACAATCCGTTCTGTTGTTGTGAAATTTCCGTTAGTCTATTTAGACTGGGAACAATATTGCAACAATATAGAGTCAGAATCGGTTATAGCGATCACAGCTTATGACAAATTGAAAGATCCTACCTCCTTTTAAGATTTTCTGTTGCAATCAATTTGTGGGGCCACGTGGAATTCGTTATAACCGAATTTTAGTGTATATATATAATTTAGAATTTCCGCTTCAATAAGTTTGTGTCCGTAACCCATAATCTGGTATAATCGAGTCTACGCATAATATATCCTCTAAAATAAAATTACTTCATTATAAACTCAATTTAAATGTAAACACACAAGATAGAGGATGATCTCTCGTACAGATGTTGTTGTTGCGGCCGTCTCTCTATCCTGTCTTTGCCTCAACACGTACCCTAATAAAAATTTCACATCTGATACAAGCTTGGGTTTAAGGAATAAATTCATCTGGTTCAAGTTTGAAGGTGTATCCACCTATCACTAGGCATGCATATGTATTGTATAATAAAGTTGTTTGTATTTTCATAAAACGACTACTATTAGATTACAGGATTATGGGTTGTCTAGGTTGTACATAGGCTAGACAGTTAATAATCTCTAGTTTATAGCAGGTCGGAAAGGTGTTGACTTGGTTCCATCTACAATATGAGAATTGAGTTTGGCTGATGCCCAGAATTGTTGGGTTTGACTTGTTTACTTCAAAAATATATTGAAGCTGATATTATCTTTTGTTACTGTATACAACAAGAATTTGGAACAAACATTGGAAAAAGATTCATTTGTTTTATACTCTTTTATAATACTACTACCATATAAGTTTTTGTGATATTTGCAATGTTATCAAAACATTATCATAAATCAACAGAGTCAAGTGCAAATTCAATGACGAACAGTCAACAAAATAAGGGCATACACAAGTTGGAAATACATATATATAATATTTGTTGGATACTTTTGGGTAAAATCGAATATTTGCCTCGTTTCTCTTGACTCGCCCGAAAAAAATTCGACACAAAGGTTGTGGTTTTTCAAAGATTCTTTTTATTCAAGTCATCTTCTTCCTTTTCATCAAATCCAGAATTCACTGAGAATTTCAATCGTGATAAGCTTCCCAGTTGAATAAAGACGGTCGGAAAAGAACCCTATGTACACACTTTAATATAATAAAAAGTTGATAAATTAATTAGTTTGCATTACCACTAGTAACCTAAATCACAAACCAAACATCTATTCTTTGACGTATTATCGCTTTATAAATCAGTGTTCTTGAATGTCATCGAATCTTTGAAAAGTTGTGACTGATGCAAATGTACCAGCTGTTCCATATTCGTATTTTGAGAACACATCGATGACTAGAACGTTCCTATTTTGTGACAGATTTATATTCGCGTTAAATCTGTGAATTTATCAAGAGAGAAAGAAAGAAAAAAGAGGTGATATCCAGGAAGTCTTTAAAACTGCTATAAATAATGTATAGACCTTAAGCGTACAGATACGATAGGGCGTTGATCTGACATCGATGTGACACGCATTTTCAGTATTTCTAATAAAATATCATCGACATGGTTTCTTTTCTACTCCTTACTAGGAAAACAACAAAATCCCTGAACACACACATTGAAGTCGGGCCGTAATCAAAAGTTATCTTGGTGTAGATTTTGTCAATCCTGTCATTAGAACCGCCGGCGCAAAAAAAAGGTACAAAATTGTACAAGTTTTTTCTTCACCACCACCATGTCTTTGGTGAACTGATTGTGTGAGTTTATTTGAAGTTACTTTGATCTTTGTTGTTCGAGTTTTGTTTACAAGATAATAAATTAGGCCCTCTTTCAACACAGGTCTTGCGGTAAAATCTCATTTACCCGGCAAATGATTCTCAGGTTATAAAATGTGCAAACTTTTGTAACTGGAAGAACAAAGCAATGGTTTGGTTGCGCGTGAAGCAAGTAACAGTTGTTTGTAAACGTAAGAATTTCAACGATTTCGACACGTCTAATATAGATTATTTAATAAAGAATCAATATTAAAGACTAAATTTAAAAATTTCTGTCTTTACACCGTATTATCCGAAAAAGGGGCTGAGTTTTACAACTGACGGTCAGTGGTTAGAACGTCTTGCAACCGGCAATTGGAAAACTCAGGCCCGAATCCTGGAAAAATTTTAAACATCTATCTAATGTTCATATCTCAGAAAGAGTTTGCGCACTGCTCCGCGATGCTTTCGATACACTGTAAATGGTCTAGCGTGTGTTATACCGGAAAAATTCGTACCGTATGAAGTTTCCTGATACACAAAATATCGCAGCAGATAGAAACTGTTCCGCTATAAACCACGTGACTCTGTTAGTAGGCGGTTTGCAATCAGCTAATTGATGTATAACTGCACCACTAACTCCACATCTTCTACCACCAATATAGGTACTAATCTGTCATTATAGTGCAAAAATTTATTCATAACAGCGCAAAGAATATAAGGGTTTATATCGTACGGAATGATATAACGAGACGCACCGCAAACTCCCTAATATCTTGTTGAACATCGTTTATCGTGTATTGTAAAAAGTGTAACGCTAACAGAGAGCTAAGTTTTTCCTGAAATATGAAAGTTATTTATTTAATACTACTGGAATTCTGTTTTAATCTGCAACAGTGTGTTATAAGTAATTCATGTTAAGTTATAATTAGAACTTCGCAAAACGG
>JAZBHA010000720.1:23636-45933 GCA_037464855.1 Iselma pallidipennis
AATTACTTCTATATTAATGTCTTTTTTTTATCGCATTTCATTAAATTACGAAAATAAATTAGAAGAATCAAATTTTTTTTGTTACAAAAATTTGATGGGCTTGTTGTTTAAACAACAACACACAACTATCAGCCCAAAAACAAACTAGCAGAGTGTAAAAATTTAATGAGGCATTTTATGAAATCGAAATATTTTATTTACAAAATTATCTCTCTTGTATACTATTCAAATATTGTTTTAACAAATTGTCCATGAATATTTTATAAAAAATTGAAAAAAAGTACATTTTCTACTCAATTTTATTATTAATTGTTCCGGTACTACTAAATTATTATTTGCTTTGAAACTGTGATAATTTGAAATATTAAACATTAAATATTATAGTATTGGAGGTATTCATTAAAACTTTCATTAGTTATACATAATTCTAACTAATGATTCCATTTTCTAATAATGAACTACATTATTGGTTATATTTGATTTGTTAGATTTGAAATTGCATTGAATAATGTAGTATCTTTATTTTACTAGATTGCTGAAAATGAGGCGTTAGACCCCTGTCAGACGAGCAGAACACAATTCAATTTGGCGACAAGGTCAATACAAATTGACATATTGGTGAATTGTACCCTGACACACGGGGGTTTCACAATTACAATTAACGCACGCGCAGGGCGTAGCTTGTAATGTGTATGTTGTGTGTGTTTCTTGAACAAACAGCTGATGGCAGTCATGCTTTTAGATGCCGCGCAGGCGTAGTTGACATAATTTAGCTAAATACAGTTCTGAACAGCCAATTTACTAAATAAATTTCGCCGCTCATTAATTGAATATTGTGTGCAGTCAGACGGCAAATTGAGAACCAAGGTAATTGCGAACTTGGTTAAATTGAATTGTATTGTGTCCGTCTGACAGGGGTCTTAGTTTGATGTTATTACTCAATTTTTCGTGCTAATATTACAAGCAAAATGAGCCGCCTGTAAATATTTACAGGAGAAAATGAACTAATAATGACTTTATACGGAACATATAGGCATATTGTAGTATACGAAATTCATACATTATGTAACTTTATTTATTGTTAATATATTCCCTATATTAATTTAATTACAGATCAAGAATACTGGTATGAACAGGCACGTATTGCATTAAGGAAACGTTTACAATATACGACAGATCGTCGTCCACACGCAAAGAATGTTATCTTATTTGTTGGTGATGGTATGGGTGTTGCAACAGCTACAGCAGCTCGTATACTACGTGGACAACGTCTAGGTAAACGTGGTGAAGACCATGAGCTCGCTTGGGACACATTTCCTGCTGTTGCACTAGCTAAGGTATAGTAGTAATCGTACAGTTTTTACGATCTTCAATATAGACAGACAGACAAAGGGAAATAAACAAACACCTTTTATACAGGTAGTTTCAGTACCACGTCAAATAGGTCTCTGTAGGATAAGGCTTTTCTAGACTAGTCCTAGTTAAATGTTGAAATATATTAAGGTTGAGAATTAACAGATGATAGTCATGCTAGGGATTAAAGTTTAAACAAGTATCCATTGACTATAATAGAATTATCTAATAATAACTAGTCTAATAATATTCAACATCTCCAATTTCCACATAATTATTACAAAGTTTCGTTATCGATGTTAGTAATCTTCCGATATACCAGAAAGTGCTAAAGGAAGAAGTTTGATCATTTTACAAATAGTAGTCTATTACAATGTCGATTATATAAAATTTTGCCAAATTATCATTAAAAGGAATTACCTTCTAGTTTACGTTTACTGGGAAATTATTTCCAACAAGGTTTTAATTTCCTGGTTATAATGATACTTGATAGAAAGGTGTACTGTTTCTAGTTTCCAAGTACTTGTCGATTTTAATCTATCAAGCTAGTGCAAAAATAGTCGTAAAATTTGTATCGTTGCTTCGTATGCTGCCAAAGTTGAGCAGGATCAAGCTATTATAATAGAGATTCTGTAGAAGCTACAGGTAGTCGGTTTACCTGTATGACAAAGTAAAATTACTGTTATGAAACTGTATGAATTAGATGAAAATATATATTCGTAATTTGAAACTTTGAAGCTGTCGAGAAATAATTGTGAAAGCTCGCATTTTATGAATTGATAATTATACTTCTGTTCGTTTGAATTTTGGGTAAAGAAAATCGTGTATTTTTCTGTTACAGACATACAATATGGATGCTCAAATAGGTGAATCATCAGCATGCGCTACAGCACTGATGTGTGGTGTTAAAACAAACTTTGAAACTGTTGGACTGGATGCTCGAGGTCGTTTCGAGAACTGTTTCTCCAGTTTCTCCTCACGAGTCTCGTCCCTTATAGATTGGGCACAAGAATCAGGTAAGAAATATACCTATAAACCAGGTTTGCTCTTCCTACTTTGTTTTTACTGTCTATATCCTTTGTCTACTTCTATTAAAACAGTAGTCACTAATGAGTCTTATCTCTTCTTCACTGTTAAGCTCTAGAGCACTTTACTAAAGTCAACATTTACCACGTTTTGTATGATGAGGATTAAGTGGATAAGCAATTTAGGAAGACTTTGCAGTAGAGAATTTTGATTTTCTTTTTTTTTGTCCTATATTTCCAAGTAGCTAAAATAGCAATTCATATAACGCGAACGTGCTACCGCGTTATACGGAGACCTGCTGTAAATTGAAAAAAAAATGACATTGAGAAATTACAAAATGCAATAATAATTGTAAACATTCTGTGGAAACTAATCTCTTGAAAGCCTGCATAAGTTCATGTTCCATTTATTTTGAATTCAAATCCAAATTTACATTTTAAACTGATTTACTTCGAGTTTTCGACGATAAAACCGTTTATCTTTGTTATCACAGCAATTTTTGATTTTAATCCAAATTGTGTACCAACGATTACCAGAAATTGTTCAAAAAATTATCAGTTAATTAATGATCTGGTGGGTACATGCTACTGTAACTATAATTTCCCTTAGTGGATGTTAGACTTTTGATCTTATTATTCCTTTGATGTCTTCTTAAGACAAAACTACTTTGGTGCCTCATGTACAGAAACTGATTAAAACGATATGAAGGAACGTTGAAGCAGAATTCTTTCGCGTCATGCCCAGAATAACTTTACGAAAAATTCAAATAAATTTCCAAGTATCTGGTCTAGGTATCTGCGAAAATTTGCAAATATTGAATATCATCAATATTTGCAATGATTGCAATGTAGTCAAATAAAATTTAATTTCTATGTAGATTCAATTCACGTTTCACACAAACGAGAGATTGAATCCATCTCATCCTGAAAGTTGTGACAGGATTTTACAAATAATTTCCAAATTTCTAGTTGTCGTATTTTTCTAATCTATCCATCAATTCTGACAGGAATAATCTGTGTGTGTGTAGATTAATTTATTTAAATGAAAGAAAAACTATCAATTTACATATTGCGTGATGATAAAGCCCCTGAATCATGAATTTAGCAATTTTTTTCTTAGCTATAACATAGAAAAAAAATTAAATGGTATCAACTGATACCATCACTTGATTTATTCGAAATTATCTCGGCTTATCCATAGAATAATGAGTAAACGAAAATGGCGAGTAATTTAAACGTTCCAGTATTAAAACAAACGGCAGGTCGTCATTGTTCACTGGTTCCTTTAGTGTGGTATTTTCCGACTCAAGCATTAGTGTAATGAAAGTTAGTAAAGCCGCTAGCAAAACGACTATATCTAACCCACTAAAAATTAAGGTGAAACTCCAGTTTTTTTCAAACTGACATATATCTAGAGAGAGAGACTAATTCACTCCTATTTCTGCTTATATTTTCAACCAGCTGGTAGATAACGATCGGCCATTAGTTTGTGCCTGTAGGGGATGTCTTTGAATTCCAATTTATGCTTTCCGTTTTTGCATATAAACAACGGTTTTGAGTATTTTCTATTAAATAGACGCAGTAGTCGAGAGACGAGTAGAGGAAAAAAAACACGATTTACAACCAATACTATTCGTAGATGTTTCAGCTATACTCGGTTAGATGTACACTAATATTTTATTTTCTATAGAGAAAAATCGTTTTCAATTGTAAGAATTTTCCGGATATACAAGTGTACCAAGAACCGGTAACAAGTTCTTTTGTGATGGTTGGTAAAACCTCTCGAATGTAAATGTTTGGTTAACATAATTTTCTAAAATTTGTAAAAACTAATTCAATATCGATTATAGTTAGATAACAGTTTATATTATTCTCAACTTGACATATTCTATGAATATTCTATAAAAATATGTTAAGAGTCTGTTTGAATATGCATGAATGTGCGTTTGAGGTCTTTTGATGAAAAACAAAACTAGATTATTGGATTATGGTAAAAAGCTTGTGCTTTATTGAGTCAGGATGAAGTTGAAAATTATCATCAAAGAACATTGCACAACAAGAGTCAAGAAGGATGTTTTTTTGAAAAAAAAAACGATCAAAAAATACACTCTTCTATGCCTAGATACCTACATTATATTATTTTATTATATGGAAAAGTTCGTGGAATACCAACATTTTTCCCCAGTTATGTAATAAAAAACGTTTCTTCCGTATTGCACTTGGCCTGAATTTTTATTACTTTCTAGCAAAGAAAATTTCACATGGAAATACGTCTTTAATAACATTTTTGGTCTTCTTTATATATATTAAGAAACATTGTTATTATACAAGAAAAGACGAATTAAGTCTATAGTATAGATTCATTTTCATTTCCAAGTATTCTCTAAATGTAGAATACAGCAACCTGAATGAATAGGAACAATTGTAGCCAACACCCTCGTTGAAGGTTACAAATACTACTAAGCGAAGAAACCTTTAATTAATAGCTTCACACAAATTGCCAGATGTTTTTGTGTCGTTAGTAACAATTGTGTAAAATCTAACCAAGAAAGTACATAAATTCATTAAGAAGTTTGCTACAAGTATTCCTGGAACGACTTCTAAATGCTTAACGATTTTGACGTACTTGAATGTTAGTTAAAATATTTATAGTACTTATAGTAAAATAGTGTTTGATGGGCTTCTGTGTAATGTTGTTGTTAACAGTTAATATCAACGATAACAGTTTCGTATCTGAGCGTCTTGCCATTACATCGCTGTTAACGCCAATAGATAAATATATCCATAAAGCAAATCCAAACATCCTGCTCAGAGCTCACGTGTTTTTTGGTTTCTGGACAATTTCCACATAGAGCAAAACAGTTGTGTACCGAATTCCAAAGTTATCGTCATCGTCATCTTCGCTTACTGACAGTCAGTGTTGATCCTTAACGAGGACTCTGGTATTTTGTGCGTAATCCTTGTCGACTTGTTTTGTTCCACCCACAAAGTTTATAAGTTCCAAATGGGACATTGAAAGCAATTCAAAAGCTTAAATATGCAAACCTAAGAGGTATACTGGCGGTAATGTAGCTATAGTCGAGACGCTTGCTTTGTTCTTATTTTGTGTTAGGCAACCCACATTGCACCCAGTGATCGTCAAACAATCCACCACTCATATCCGATCCGTGATGAATTCAAAAAAACATGTTTGATCCTATGCCATTCACGTGCCACATTTCATTTGCCACTGCGTCTCAAACTACGTCCTCCTGCGATGCACAACAAGTCATAATAGTTATGTCGTAATGCTTGTTTTAGAGTGGACGTAGAGAAATCGTCATTGAGATAGCAACACAAATGAGAACAAATCGAGCGTATCGACTGTACCTGTAGGGTCACCTGAGTCAGACAGGTCAATAGGGAAGTGATACCTCCAAGAATGGGGTTAAGCTGTAAGCTCAGCCATTTTTTATTCGCAAAAAAAGTATCCTATCGCTAACAGACCCAGGGAGAAAATGTCGAACCGAAACAATAGACAACAACCTCAGCAAAAAAAAAAAGGACAATGATTGCAGGAACGTGGTTAAAGGCATGAGGAATAAGGAACATGAGGTACTAATGGAATTGATAGAAAAAATGTTGATATTGATATTCTATAAAGGTCACGAAAAAAACACAAAACAATGTAAAGGATTACGGCAAAGCTGACAAAGCACAAAGAGCAAAATAGGGATCGATTGAGTGAGAATACAAGAGTAAGATAAGTGGGAAGAAGAAGGAATACGGGGACTTACTTACAGAATACCATTTAGCTGTCAGAATAGTTGATGGTGACGATGACGAAGACTTTGTTCAGAATCGCACCGATTAGCAGCTAACAAGTGACTAGTAACAACGATAATGGTGATAATGG
Organism: Iselma pallidipennis; assembly: GCA_037464855.1. Lineage (NCBI taxonomy): Eukaryota > Metazoa > Arthropoda > Insecta > Coleoptera > Meloidae > Iselma > Iselma pallidipennis. Next base: position 29,910 of record JAZBHA010000720.1, read on the forward strand.
TAATATCATACAGAAAACAACAAGCCACTAATATACCTGTATCTATCTATATGTATACGATTAATTCATTATGAAATCAAACAGAAACGTGTGATTTGGCAATAGGCTTACCTAACACATGTTTGCTTGTGGTTTACCACTCGCACACAGTTATTCTAGCAGATTTGCCATCTATCAATGTTTTAGAACTAGATTTCAACTATCAGTAGATGCCAATCCAATATGTTTCGCTTATAACTTTATTGGATTTATGTTTAATCACTAAAAGCATTATAATTATTAACCAACAACTATGCCTATCTTAACAGTATTGTTCAATGACACGTCATATACTCATATTTTATGGTGATATTATTTATTGATTTAACGAAAATGTCTAGATAGAGAGAATTTACTTTACTACGACCAATTACAAACACTTACAATAATTAGTGAATTTAATAACATTGATTTTGTGGAATGTTCTGTGGTATTGTAACTTTGGAAATGTCTGCCTTAGGATAGTTTGTTTTGGAACATACATGTTTCTGAGGCTATTTAGGGTATGCGCCTTTAGACATAATTTCCAGTATCCGTCTAATATCAGTCAAATAGTTGGTTGTCTGCACAATACCTTAGTTAATTGTTATTTCGGAAAAGAGACAAAAAACAACTATGAAGATTTTAATTGATTTTCAGACAAAATCGGATTTATATTAAAAGAAAACTCATCGAAGAGGATTAAAACGATGAAGGTTGAATTTTAATTTAAGATAAAGTACAAATTTTAACTCACTCTTTTTTATCAGAAACGAATTTAGTTTTTAATTTTATGTTTCAGGAAAATCAACAGGAATAGTAACGAATACAAGGATAACACATGCAACACCGGCTGCTCTATACGGTCATTCACCATCACGTTACTGGGAGGACGATTCAAAAGTACCACCAGCTTCACGGAAATCCTGCAAAGATCTGGCACGTCAATTGATTGAAAACGATCCAGGACGTAATATTAATGTAAGTTGAATTATCAACAAATACATGCGATCTGTTCAAATAATCTATGTGTGTGTTATCTGGAAAAGTCCAAAATCTATCACCTTTAGGTGTTCCATTTAAACTGGAAATCCAGTGATTAGTTTAACAGTCATTAGGAGGCGAATGTCGTTTGATCTGAAATTAGTTCTAACTAGAAACTTGCATTAAAGCAATGAGACACTGTGACTGGTTAGAGCAAGTTTAAATAATTAAATACGGTGTAGTTTGTCACAAATGTTGTCTAGGCTACAACATGACCACATTTGAATTGAGAATTCTCTCGACTGAAACGGCTCCAACTTCTGATTTGATTACTTATTTTGAGAAATTAGATAACGAAGAAAAAAACACGAAAAATAAAATTTACGGCATTAGAAGAGACATTTGTAGATTGATTCAAATCAAATGCTGAACTCTCATCTACACGTGTTCGTTTTGGCCTGAATCTGTCATAGATTCAGAAAAACGTTGATAGCAAATCAATCAATTGTTTGTATACAGAAGTGAACGATACCCACATGTACCTACATGTCGGCAAACCAACTAATATATTATTTTCAAGAATAAATCAAAAAGAAAATTTTTCCCTTGTTTCCAATAAAAAAAAAATTAATCCTACTTTTTCCTCTTCGAAGAGTTTGAATAAAAGATAAAATACGATGGAAAAGTTCCGTCTCTCCAATAATTAGTTAACACATAAAATGTAAATTTCAATTTGAAATTAAAATTTGTTTCTTTCCGGCTATTTCCAGGATGAAATATTTCTTTCAGACTTTACCGTTTCTAGACTTTTCTTCAACGTAGTATTATTGCTTGTAGAATCGACAATACGTGTCAATACTACTTGAAACGAATCTGTCAATATAAAAATGTACCTACTTGTCATTAAAGCAACATATCATTTTTACTCTATTAGGTTCGAAAATGTATTCGTTTTGAAACGTTTCCTTCCCACATCAAAAATTTCACTATACTTGATGTGTTCGATAATTTAAGGAGTAAATTGAGAGGAAAATCATACAGGAACACTGCCTGTTTTCGATATATTGTATTATGGATGAGTTGACAAATTTGTTATTAGTTTCGTTCCAACTACCGGTACACAACTGTAACAAAAGTTCGAAACAGTTAAACGCATGCGTAGACGTTTAGCAGTCGTACCGATCGATGAAAATCCGTGATTTAAATTGCCTCGTAGTACCAGTTTGCTGTTTCAACTGCTGGTTTCAAAGATTACCGCCATGCGCAGTAATGTGGGATTAGTTTTCAATTAGTTTCTGACGAGACATGCGCAATAGGTACGGAAAGGATCCGCAATTAGTTTCAAACTACTGGTTGGAACAAAACTAGTAAAGTAAAGAAGTTTCAGGATTAAAATACAAAAATAGCGGTTTATGTATAAATTGTGCCTGGAAACAACAAAACCTACAACAAATTGATGGATTTTCTCGAAATCCTATATTCTCAAACTATGATTGTTTTAGTTAATTAATGAAAGGATTGAAATTTGTTGATTCAATTGTGGTTGAAATAATTGTTTAGATGAAGGATTAAAACTTTCCTTCGACCAATCCTAAATATTCTATCGAGGGACATATTATGTGTATAACTATAGTTCTTGGATTCATTATATATAGATAGAGAGTTATATAAACATTTGGACTATCATCGATTAAGTCTATAGTCTATACAAATATAACTTCTATACATTATTACAGATGACACAGTTTAAGCGAAGTATGACCCTAGGCTGTAGGATTAACAAACTCTCCTCACTCGCTCTCTCACCAAATTTCTAGAAAATAGGGATGTACGGGTTACAGACCGTTTAGGTTCTCATTAACATTCCTTCCTGTATTGGTGTTTATTTTCTGTCCTATAGAGAAGGGTTTCCGTATTGTTGCTACCCATTTGGTAATGTCCAATTATAAGTTTTGTTATATATTTATCATACGACTACAAGCTTGATTTGATTTGAATACAAAAAAGGGGTAGGTACCTATAATAGACATTTTTGTTTCTAAATAATTCGAATTTTCATCCGGCAAACGTGCTAATGTCAATATTATCTTCTCGTTCTAGTTCGTTGAAGACGGCAAATGATTAGAATGAAAATTCAATTTCACAAAATGTTACTGAGAAACTATTAAACTTGTATAAATGGATCTACATTTACCGATTGTGTTGATAAAAGTTCTTTGATATTTAACTGAATTTCAAACATTTTACATTTCCATGTCGAACAAATCTATCCTAATATGATATAAATGTAGTGTCTGCCTGTACGATCGATTTTTTGTCGTAATAGTGACAGGGGGGATCCCAAGTTTTATCTGTCTGTCTATGTATCTGTGTACGTGTCTGTCTGTTTGTTTGAGAAAACTTGACGCCAAAACCGCTAATTCTTTTCAAAGGAAACTTGACAGTTTTGAAGTAGAGACTCATAGAAGTAATTTGCACTTTGTCTCACTTGAATCCGTTTAGTACAGACCGCAATATGGCTTGGCCTCCAAGTTGTATGCGCTCTCATATTAGGTTTTAAACGCAAAGAGCCACGTGTCCTGGTGCGTCATTCGCTTGCGGGCCTGAATAACACGTGTTGTAAGCTGCGTCATGCAAAAAATTAGGGCCTTATTATCCCAAATTACACGCGGGCGGAGCTGCGGGCTACAGCTAGTATATAATAAATCTTCTCAAGATAATTACCAGAGTTTTGTGTACTAGTTACCTATACCTATACATATAATAATAGATCCGATTAGATTGTCAAGTATAGATAATTTGCGTGATACTAGAAACTCTGAGTAATGCTTCAAAAATACCACTTCGACACAGGAAAATCTATAATCCGCTACAATTAGTAAAAATTAATGAAGTCGTTCTTACCACAGTTAATGAGGTATTTTTGATGCCACGAATCTGTAAAATTGCTTCGCTCTTTTCTGAAACATTGTTTCACAACCACAATATTCCATTTGAAACGGCAATGTCAGAATAAGTTAGCTGAGAATGAAAACATGTTTAATTGTGGTGAAATTCTGAACTGAAAGTATTTTTAATGGGTGAAAGTTTACGAAATATTCGCGTACACACACAAAAAAAGTTTCCCATATCCAAAAATTCCCCAAAAACTCTCGTATCAACAAGGTGTTCTGTAAATCCACCAATTTTGTATTCAAAGTAAGATGGTCGTTTAATTCGAATAACAGTAGAACTACTCCTGTGTCTGTTCTCAATGTTTCATAAAAATAATCCGAGCTTTAATCAAACTAAAGCACTCGTTATCTTTAATCAGTACTAAAACCACACAGTAATACAAATTTTATTTTCGTTTGGTACCATCGTAAAATTTGTAAACTAACAAATCCTCACATTTCTACCAGTTTCTATTATTACTAACCAGAAAACAAACATAAAAATAGCTTGTATAAGGGTGTGTTTCTGATTAGGATCCAACTTTAATTCGATCCTTATGTGAGCGAATTTTAATGTACTTGGAGATTAGTTTAGACAATGAATTCAACTGACAATGAGATGTATTTGAAATTAAATTAGAGTGTATTTATTAAGTTTTTTTTTTATAATTTCTTCATTTTCTTATCAAAATTTCCAATTCAAATAATACTAAACACCCTCAATGACTATTAAAATGTTTATAATACTGATGGGGGATTGTGGAACAAAAACAAACACTGTTATACAAGGATTATAAGGAAGTAAAACAGTAGCTTTGAAAATAGGGTAAGCGCACAGTGACTGCAATTAAGTGAACAATCGTTAATATTAATTTCCTTATAATCTGTGTGAATGTTTGCCATTTGCAATTGAAATTGTAATTTATTGACTTTATTGGCTTAATAACAATTAAAAGGAAACCAGACAAACAAAAACACTATAGCGTGAAATATTGTTTTGCAATTAAGAACAGACATTTTCGCTGTTACACTAGAATAAAACTATAATAGTCTTTATCTCAACTTATACAGTGCATTAGTAGAGAAATATAGTTTTTGTAAGAAATACTTACCAGTAAAAATCTACATTGTTTTGTAAACTAGTTGCAATATCTTTCCAGTTGTCTTCACTTGTACAGGAAACATTCTCTCTGTTGTTTCGTTAGAATGGGAACAACAGGAGACGGTTTCTTGAAACGGAACAGTTAACTGACAAATTACCAGTGATAACTATAGGTCTGTTACTATCTATATATATATATATAAAACTAACCAACAACTTACAATTCTTAATCCTTCCTGCTGGGATTCGCTAAGATATAAATTTTTGACAAATTTATGTTTTTAAATTTGTAACAATAGCCATACTAATACGATATACCGGGTGATTTAGAAACAGTGTGGTCGTGAACAGCATAAGAGCAAAAGAAATAACAGCACGATTACCCTTATATCATTTTGCCTTTCAAGACAGTCAGGCTGCTAATACATTATACCACCACCATCCTAATAGTATGAAGAAGGGATCCGTCCTACGTGCTATATCGCTTCACTACACACATCATCAATATGGCATTCCTTTTGCTCTCGTGCTCTTCACGCCCACACTGTTTCTAAATCAGACTGTATATTTTAGACTATTATGATGTTCGCTATTTGTACAATCAAATGATTTCGAACATTCAGTCCACAGTGTTGTTGATGTTGCATATGTAGTGATATATGGTAGAATACAGAATCCAAATCAAGATAATTATTGTTAATCTACAGTCTATATTGGATAGTTTGTATAACACGGGGTGATTGATTAAAAATATTGAATTTTTAATAGTTTCTCTTCCTTTAATTACATTTAACAATCACAAACTAATAAATTTATAGAATTTATGGTTCATTTAATACAGATAAAGTGAATACAAATTGTGACATTTCCAATTAATTGAACACTCCCTACTTTACAGTAATTTCGATAATTTATTTAATAATTACAGGAATGTTAGTCTGTTATCAAAATATAGCAATTAGATCGCACGGAATTCTAGTAAAACACCTTAGGGCCTAAGTTTGGTATTATTGTGCACAGGTACAGAGCTAGAGCGCGTATTGGAGTAGATCAGGGATCATGGAATAAATTATCAAACGAATGGTTGTAAGGCCACAAGATCCGCCAATTTGCTGGCAATCATTTAAGTTTTAATATCAATATCTTGGCTAGTGTGCTAACACTACCGATGTCACTCAGATCTCTTCACGGTCACCATTACCGACTCCCATTACCCCACTTGCACTTTAAAGTATACCCGAACGCTTCGGAGCTTTTAGAGTAGAAAGTAGAAAGCGTTACTCTAGTATAGGTAAGTTTGGTATACAGTACAGATGCTGATGCAGAGTGAGAGGTGGAGAGAGTACCTACAGATCTGCTTTTGGAGTATTTAGAGTCAAAAGGGGTTACTTTTGAATGTACCAAACGAAGCTCTAGTGGGAAAGGGTTCTTATAAGGCTTGTCCTCTCATATATAACAAGATACCCAACTATAGAATAATGGATAACTCTTGGTCTTTATTATTTGACCTGTGTGTGAGCTTTAGAAACTTTCTATAAAGTTTCGATGTTACGCTTTAACTAACATTAAAATGATTAGCCTTATCGAATTTTGTACAAATCAATTTATAATCTCCGTTAATTAGGAATATGAAATATCCACTAATAAGTTCTAAAGTTTTAGTTCTCTATAAAAATTTCTAATCTAAAATACTAAATGGCGTGCTAATATCCTGAATTGGTGTAGTCGTCTCCGAAAACATATTCAAGGAGATGAATGAATTTGATGCGAAACGGAAGCCTTTAGGCTCATATCTTTGTTGTTTAATATTTCAACAGTGAAAGTTAATCTCAGCATGACTGAGAACTTGTTGTAATACTAAAATAAACATCTAATTTGTAATGCATTCATATTAATATATTAGGACTTGTAGTTTGCAAAGTATAATCTACAAGTTTCTTGTTTGTTAGCATTCATGAAAGATTAAGTCTTAAATATGTATGAATATATAGGGAGATTTATTTTGTTGTAAAAGAAAGTTGTATTGCAATCGAAAACCAAAAAATTCTTTAAATTGTTAATTACATCTGACATGGTTTAAGTTTCGTACAAATTTGTGTTGTAATCAGAAAGCTCGTTCCAGTTGTCTTGTGTACTATGTGCTTGATGTTCCGTATTGAAAGCACAGACGTTGAGTAGCTTGAAAGCTTAGCTTCTATATCGACCGTGTAAACATCAAATTAGATTGAGTGAATCAAGGATATAACACAGTGTGTAAAATATAATCCTTTTTTCACAAATTAGAAACCTGTCACAGTTAAAATACGATTTTATAATATATTGTTGTTCTTTCATTATACCGAAAATAATTGAGAAACTTTATTAATTTTTGAATAACAATCGATAATTACAAAACTTATTTGATTTTCAGTTGAAAATCGAAAGATAAAACTTTGTGTTAATGAAATTTTCAATTCTTGTCAAGTTTTCAAAACGAGTTTATGAAGTTTTGCAGAAATTTTTCACTTATAGATGAAATTTTTTCCATCAATATTAATAATAAATGAAATATTTCATCATAATTATTACTACATAGATAACTTGTTGTATCTTCCATTTATTATTAAACAATATTTTCAATTTAATTAAATTAAGGGCTGGTATTTGTGTGTGTAAATCAAGCACAATTACTGCAATGTTATTATCACACATGGCATAGTACACGGAATTTGTTTTAAACTTAATTAAGTTTTTGCAGTAAACTTTATGGACCACAGAATTATAAATTTTCCGATCTTTTTTATTGAATTTACCAAAATTTGATCTCTCTTTAAATAAATAATAATATTATTATGTTGGAACGAGATTGGTTGTTTGTTTGTGTGTGTTTTTGTTTATTTCGCCCCCTCATTGTATACATACATATATTGTGTGATAAATCATTAATTTTTGATTTGGTATAAAGGTCCTGCTGGGTGGTGGCCGGCGCCATTGGTTACCCAAAGTTGCTCACGATCCAGAACAAACGAAAGAGGAGGGTCGGCGCCTTGACGGCCGTAATCTCATCGACGACTGGGCCAGAGATAAGAAGAAACGCGGACTAAAAGCCGAATATGTTTGGAATAAAGGACAACTTGATAAAATCAACCCCAATCAAGTTGACTACTTGCTGGGTAAGCTTATGTTTTATTATGTTGATAGAAATATATTTCGTCCTTTATATTATTATTATTATTATTATTATTATATTATATAATTTTCTTATTTTATAATTATAATATAAACAAGACGCAAATTATTTACAAAGAACATAATGTTTCTTCTTATTGTTAGCAGTTACTTATCAAGTTCTGTCATCCCTTTGAAGAAATTCTCAATTTAATGAATCTGTCTTTTGCAGATTTTCTTTACACAATTGAAGTTGCAGTCAATGTTTACTTTTTTATTTTAGATAATACGGTAACTGGAAAATAACGACTTATGGCCCCCAGTAAACCCTTAAATTGAGAAAAACAATGATTAAATTATGTAACTTCCACAAAAGTTACAATAAAAATGTTAATCATTCCAATCTATATTCAAACGATAATAGTTCTCTTTTATTTTCTTTCTTGTTTTAGAAAATTCACAAATCGGCCGATTTTCCACAGTAACGTCTTTTTCGATTCTTCTTATCACCACAATTTTTACACACAAAGGTTTTAAAATACACGACCCGCGAACTCCTTGCGGCTCACGAAAGCTGTGATAAAATTGTTTATTCTTTCACATTGACTCTACGTTAGTCATTTTGCTGCACAGCAATCAGGTACGACTAGGGCACAGTACCAGAAAAAGGCCTTGCGGCACTCGAGCCGATAAGGGACAGACGATTGGCCCTTGACAAAAAAGAGGTTAAAGAGCCACCCTTTAAGAAGTTGTTCTTTTCGTTGTTGTTATTTACAAATTTACGATAGAAAATGCCATTTCAAGTTGATATTTGTATTAAACTTTTCTGTAAAGTTTTGAACAATACGTAATTAAATATTCTAACTGTAGGTTATAAAATAAAAGTTTTAAATGTCATATAAAATCAAAGTTTAATACTAAAATATCATTTTAACTTTAGAATATCGCTTTGTTATTGGTACAAATAAATGAATTCAAATATTCGAAATTGATTTGATCGATTGGTGATAAATTCTACTTTTGTCGTTCATTTAATAATTCTAGCATTAGTGTGATTAATATTAAAATAATAGTTATGTCTTCATTAATTCAGTGGTCCAATAAAAATCTAGTGGTAGTCAGATGGAATACATTTATGCCATTATTTTAATAATTTCACCACCTCTCTAATGACTCTTATTCCTGTTTTAAAATTTTCAAACGTGAATTTAATGATGAACATCTGGCAAACTACTTCAACTCAACTATTATATCGTTAATTTATTGTTATGAGCTTGAATATTTGCCGCATAATGAGCGACAATTGGCACAAAGCCCATTAGAATTTCCTATAAACAATAATATTTAACCGAAAAAGTACAAATTTCAATAATAATTCAATTGTATTGTATTGTATTTCATAGAGTTGATGATAATTCGATGTTGTATCAATATTATCGTTAATTACATTGTGAATATTATTATTATTATTATTGGGTTGATTATGGTATAAACGCAATTTTCGGACGTTATATGAATTTCCTAAAACGAATCTAATTAAAACGTCAGAAACAATCTGTAAAACTATATGTATGTATGTGTACGTTCTACACAAAACTTTGTCACGTACTGTTGGTATAAATGACGACAGGATCTATCACATCCGAACCTTTCACCTACAGGCACTGTACTATAAAAGCAGAATACTGTAGCCTAATTCCATAATGAGTTCTACTTTGGTCAAACATAACATGACAATATTTATTGGAATGAGTAAAAAAAATGTAAGAATATTTTGTACGAAATCAATCTAGAATAGGAATTGTTGCAACTATTGTTTCATGGATTGCTTCCCGATATGAAACAATCAGTTGGATTCAAATGCAACTTTACATCTTTATCTTTATCTCTAAAGAGTTGCTTAGTAGTTAAGATCTTCTCCCCACCCATTTACAGCTGACAAACTCGCCCAATAGTATATAAGTTCACACAGTAAAGGACAGAGATATAAATTTGTGATAGAAACAAGGATAGATATATGATTCAAATGTCCCTCCAAGGTTGCTGGGCGGAGCAAGCAAATCCTTAAAGAGTGGGGACGCTTGAATTGTCATTTCTTTATCGATATCCATAAAAAGCAAGAAGAAGGTAAAAATAAAGAGATAAAGACGTGGAGTTGCGTTTGAATCCAACTCATTATCAACATGATTTGCTTTGATATTGCTCTTTATGACTATAATTAGGAATTACAATACAGTTTTGAGGCAAAAAATAATAAACCCTTCATTGGGATAGAGCCGTACTTTCTTCTTCTCGACGCCCAAGGCGCTAATAAGCTGCGGGCTCCCAACCAAAGTAAGACTGTGAAAAACGCGTACAGGTACTGTATAAATGTAATTATCATGGGCCTATACTACTTATACGTGTCTGAACATTAATTAGAAGATGGATTTATAAAAAGGACACCCTAAAAGCAGATCGTTATGTAGGCATAATTACTTTCTTTTGAATTTCTTTAAAAAAACTTGTAGCTGTTTTTTTGAATAAATACAAATATAAGTACATCATTGACTGAAAAAATGTAGGAGTAATTTGGAAAAGCCTAAAGAAGTCCTCTGTTCCTCCTACACGCCCTTTTTATGTCTTCTTCGTACTCTTATCACCAAAAAAAGAGAATTATGATGATAAAAGAGACAGTTATATGACTTCAATATCTTAATAATTAGGTAACTGAGAAGGCAATTTGAACAAGGATACGATCTAAAAATATCTATAATCAAGTGAAACGCAATTTGATTTTGAATTAAAAAATTTAATCATTACATTTTTGAAAAAAAAACAATACTATCTTAATATTAAATCTGTCAACAGGTTTGTTTTCGTATTCCCATATGGATTTCGAAGCAGACCGTGATCCTGGACCAACAGGCGATCCCTCACTAGCCGATATGACCCGTTCAGCTTTATCTATTTTGTTAAAGAATCCCAAAGGGTTCTTCCTGTTTATTGAAGGTAAGTATATTTTCTTTAATTCAAGTACGTTGTTAGTCTAGCGTATCAAATTTAAATGTTAAAACTATATATACCTAATAGAAAGATGGTAAAAAATAGATGGGCATCAACACCACGAATGCCACTCATCTCATTCCTTATTCATGAAAACATAGGGGTTCTTTTGCGGTTTTTTTCTTTAATATAAGTATGAAGATATATTCGATATATTGAACTTGGCAGAAATTCATAAAAGAGAGAAATTGGAAATTTTTGATTATTGAAAGGGTGATTTGTGCGTTATTTATTAATCTTTTTATGTTTGTTTTTACCGGAATATTTCTACGACATGTCTAGAATATTTCCTAAATATTTGGCAAAGAAGAAATCAACAAGGAATTTCTCCTACACAGCCTGTTTTTGGTATCAAATAATAGAAGTATTGCCGTATTAAAATAGATCTTGCTATAATGAAACCTGGATTCAATCAATTGAAATGGTTTTGTGTGTTTAATTGCAACAACAATAACTCGATGTATACTAGTTTAAGTTGATTCTGTTCTGTGCAAACTGTGATTATTAGTTTGCAAGCCCACTACGCTCTACCAACAGTAGGCGGTTTGTTCCATTTTAATTACAAATAATCAACTTGCAATACTGGATACTGTATTCTGTTAGAAGTTAGATATAACTAACCAATGTTAATGATCAGTCTAGCAAAAGCAGAGCTTTTTTGGTTGCTTGCTGCACAATTTTTTGTAACTGAGTTTCTTGCTTATTGCAAGCATTTTCAAAGAAACGATGAAAATATGTAAACTCAAAACTCCCTAGATAATGATTATTTTACGTAAATTCTGTGTAGAAAGATTGTGCAATTTGCACGGCTTACTGGTTAGTGTAAATTAAGGGAACGTCAAAAAGTAAAATTCAGTTGATACAAACTTAACTGGTGGAAAGGATTCACTAATGTAATTATATTAAATAATAATTCAGTTCATTAAAAGCGTCAATAATCTACTTGAAAAGTTACTATGAATTATAAATATATACACCCTTCTAATTTATTTTGTCTCTATTCATTATATTATTATAAAATCAAATTAATCCAGGACAGAATTTAATTAACTTGCCTTCAATTTAAATTTATATTGATATAAAGAACAGATGATAATTGTCGTGTTAGTAAAGTTTATCAAATTTATTGTTTTGTTGTAATTATTATTGTTATTATTATTATTCACAGGTGGACGTATTGATCATGCCCATCATTACAATAACGCTTATCGAGCTTTAGATGAGACTCTAGCTATGGAAACAGCCCTATTAGCAGCTCTAGCTCTTGTAAATCCAACAGAGACATTGATTGTTGTAACAGCAGACCATTCACACGTTGTAACAATGGGTGGACAAGCTACCCCACGAGGACATCCAATTCTTGGTGGGTTTCATCCAAGATTAATTAACTTTATTGTTTTATGCGTCTAGTAAAATATTAATGGAAGATAGCTTTTTTAATTTCTTCCAGTAGGAAGCTAATTTATATCGTAAAATATAAAGAGAAAACGTGCTAAGGGAACGTTACGAGATTATTAAAACGGATCCAAATAGGTTTCCTATTTTTATAGCTTCATACACCTATATTAACTGCAAATCAAGCTTACACTCCTTGCGTTTCCTTAGTTCCGAATTTTTCTTGCTTTAAAATTTTGTGTAAACATTTTCGAATCGCCCTCCAACTAATGAAAGTTCCGGCATGTTTCAGGACCGGATAGTAAAGTTTCCGATGTAGACGGCCAACCATATACAACTATTTTGTATGGAAATGGGCCAGGCTATGCCACACCGCGCATTATCCCTATGAATACATCGAGTGCTTCGGAAGACCGCAACCAGGTGCACGGATCGGCTGTGCCACGTCAATGGGCAACACACGGGGGTGAGGATGTACCCGTCTACGCTCTAGGTCCATTAGCAACCACTCTCTTCACTGGCACATTCGATCAAAGTTATATACCACATGCTATTGCTTATAGTGCTTGTCTTGGTGAACATCGACTACGTTGTCAGGGATTAGATAACTATACCGCCCCCCAGATGGCTACTTGTGTGGCTCCGGAAGTGTCTAGTGTTTCAGCGGCTGGAGCTCCAGTGGTCATTGCCAGTAGTGTAATGGCCGATGATGGCACGCGAGCCAAGTCCGTAGCTGTAACAACCACCATCACCGGATATCTGTTTTGTTTAGTTGGTCTTTTAAGTTTCGCAGGGACGTAATAATACGCCATTACAGTTTTATGCGGTTGTCAGGGTCTTTCTTTGTGGAACGAAGTTGCCCGTCTCCCTATAAGAAAAGTGATATAAGAGTTTCAGTGTTTGACTAATTGTAAGTGCAAAAAACATTCTAAAAAAAAAACAGATTCAAGACTACAAAGGCTACGAAAATATCTTCCCAGTGTACGAATAGTGAAATTTTATAACTAATCGTATCTAAACGGATGAATACAACAAGAAGAAAAAAAGACGGAGGAGGAAAACTGAAATCGAATATATTCGGTAATATATCTCCGAAACTGTCAGCCACTTATTATTAGAATTTCAAATCAATACTAAATCGGATTCGGTTTTTTGTAAATTGAATTTTTTGAAAACTTATCAATTCAATATCCAAACAAACGCCAGATTCTCGAATAAACCAATTTATCTTGTAAATATTCAAATAATATTAATAAAATTTAAAGAAAAGAAACAAAGGTCGAAAATCAAATTGTGCAAAAGTTGAAAGACGTTTATGTGCACCATTTTTGATTTTTAAGCCAAAAAAGACTTCAGTGCACCTGTGTTAAACGTGTCTTGGAAGAATTCTCTGAATAGATTCGTCTAACTTTACCCCAATTTCACAGTTGTCTCTTTGTTTTGAAATTGTACAATTTACATTTCAATTAAAATAATGGTACCAACAAAGAGTTGTTTTTTTATTTATTAAACAAATCCCGAATATGTTGATTTTTTGACATGATTCCAACAAAAGAAAAAAATTACAAATACTTGAATCAAATGAATTTTTCAAATACTCCAATGAAAAGCGCTTCATCAATGTGAATTTTTACAAAAGGAGGAGAACGCATTGTTTCGACTACAATCACTTTTTTTCGGACATAATGGAACAGGTTGTTGGGCTCCAATTCACCTCTATGAGAAGAGGTGATATACAAAGTTTCGTTTTAATGAAATTTGATGGGAACAATGAATAATGGGACATTATCATCTAAATGAGATTGTACTGTTTGGAAAATGATGTAGGTACAACAAAAAATTGCAAGTGATCGTAGTTATTTTGATCACTTTATTTACTAGTTTAGGTGTAAATAAACTGTGTTATTTAGAAGTTCCATATGAAAACTAATAAGTCTTGTTGTGACGTATTAAGAATTCAACTTCGCTTTCTGTTCAACATCAAAGAGTTGTCTCTGTGTGAACATTCTTCGTATTGAATTATCTGAGAATTTGAGGTGCTTCTGTGAAACTCTCGCCACTTTGTCGTTCCACGAACTGTATTTGATGTTACAATTACACTGATTTCACCAATACCAGTCAAATTCCTGTGTCTAAAATTTTTCAAACAGTCCACGTTCTAATCATCCTATTTCACTAGTATTCATTCACTTTGATGCTTAAATTTAGTGTGTTGGAGCTTTAAATTACAAAAAAAGGATGAAATTATAATAAAACTAGGTTGAAAAACTGAGAATCATAAAAATAATTGCTTTATTTCGTAACCTGTGAGTGTAAAATAAAATACTGGGACTTAATTTAAGTATTCCACTCGACGATATAAATCTGGACGTTGTTGAAGCATTTGTAGATTTAATTATAAAAAAATGGAAAATGGAAAGTTTCAGTCTATAACGAATACTACTTATTGTTGCTTCCTTTATCAGTTGTTGCCAATTGAAACATTTACCGTAAAGATGCACAAATATTATTAATCTATCTCTTTGTCCAGATTTAACCCAAAAACTACTGAACCATTTCCAACAAAACTTGCATAATTGGTAGAAGACATTGTCGGCCACAACATAGACTTTGTTTTGTCTAGATGTCTCAGAGTCATAAATTCGCGTCTCAAGTTTAAAATCAGGAATTGTTGGTTCTCCGATTTCCAAGCTGACGAGGTCGCGAGCAGTATAATCGTTTTATTCCTCTGTAGTTTTTGGATCAGATCACTAAATTTGGGTCTTTATATATGTATAACTTAATAGCTAATATAAATGGTCTACAGCTAACTTAAAATAGTTAATATTATGACAAAGGGCACCTAAAGCTATACTGCAACAAACTTGGAGAATACTAAAGTTCCCCCTGTCAGATGAATATATTTTCTTTAGTACAATCAACATTATTCCACTTAAAAGCTCTTCTAATTTATTAAAATAAATTCAAATTTACTCTGCAACATTGTATTTTATCGGAACAAAGTTGACTTTTATCGTTTCTACATTGATCGCGTCCACAGACAAGATTTTCCAAACAAATTCCTTGTGGACTATTTGGTTGAATTGTATTTTAGAATATATCTATAAATATAAAATGATAGAAAAAAAAATATTATAGGTATATATGTATTGGGAACGATAACAAAAATTTGTAAAGGTACAAACCGTAAAAGTAGCCAGTAGGGAATAAGAATCCCTTGGATTTGTATGGTGGATGAGGCAACAAAAAGTAAAAGTTAAGCACGCATTGTGAATTTTCCCTAGCACATTACGTATTCTAGTATCCTGGAATCGCTGATCCAGGGTCCTGAAACTTCAACATGATAGTAATATAAACTTTACGTTGACAATCTTTTCAAAAGGAAATACATATTACGATT
>JAZBHA010000721.1:0-14095 GCA_037464855.1 Iselma pallidipennis
TTATGTATACCATAATTTGGGACAAAAAAAGTACGTCTATGTATACCATATTTTGGGACAGAGGGAGTATAATTTTCAACAAATTGTATCTTAGCTGTAGGTAACAAAAGTTATATTTCTAATAAAAGTAATAAATGCAGTTTTTGTTATTTTAAATATTGATAAAAAATGGTATATTATTGATTTATACAACCTTGTATTGATTTTATTTCTTTAATTTTAAACATTTTTTGTTGAAGAACTAATAGTGAACATATCAAAGATTAAACATATCTCCAAAAATTGGTTCTCACTTGTTCCGGATTTAGGCCAGTTGTTAATTGTTCTCCAGTATCTATGAAATTAACTACGATTTTCATTTCGTTTCCAAATAATTTTAAATTTTTGCCTCCGGGCCTCAAATTTGTGGTTACACCTCTGCACAGGACCAGAAAGTGTGTTTAGAGTTGGAATACCGAACGCAACTTGTATCAGAGCTGCAACTAGACATTAGTTATCAAATGACATTTCACCGAAGAGCATCTATATACCTCTAACGGACGTGTGATGCCGACCGTAAAATGGAAACAAAATGACAAATGTAGTTAGTTTTTACTTCAATTTATTAATAATTAAGAATTACTGTTAGATAATAATGATGTAAAACGTATATTGAGCTACAAATAGAATGTGCCATCTACCAGGCCAAGTATAAAGCTTTGACTGTCAATGCAGATTGTCAACAAAGTTTCTGATTACAGCTGACCTATTCAAAAATTTGAGAACTCACCGGTTTTTTCGTATTTGTGTTAGTTATTATTTAATAAAATTGGGAATTTCAATTATTGATAAGAATTTATAATAAATTCGGCAATTATGAAGTTATTGTGTAGATTATGTAATGAACATGAATATGAGGATTGTGTTAAAAACATGTTTTCCTCTAAAAAGTATGATCGATTTGTATCTGATTTAGTTACAGAATTAACTGGATTAAAAGTAAGTTAATAACACCTGTATATTAATAATAATGCAGAATTTTTTTATTATTTTTTCATTTTCTAGCTTTCTAAGAATGATGGATTTCCACAAATGATATGTATGGAATGCTATCAGAAATTATTCGATTTTTACCGATTTAAAGGCGATATTATCGATTCAGAGTCACAATGTCGTCAGGAAAATTATGATGGACTTGTATGTCGATTATGTAATTGGAAAGCTTCAGCAGAATTGTATGAAAATTTATTTTCACGTAAGATATCTGATCAATTTGTACCCGATATTGTTAACGAATTATTGGATTTACAAGTAAGCAAAGAAAAACAATCCGTTTTTTGGTAGGTTTACATTAATTTTTCTTATTATTATTTCTAGTTATCTGAAAGTGATCCATTCTCAAAACAAATTTGCTTGGAATGTTGTGATAAATTATTAGAAAGTTACGATTTTAAAAAACTAATTTTTCAATCAGATACAAAATTTCGTGAAACAAAAGAACCAATTCGTTTTACAGAAGATGATGAAAATGAAGAAATTAATAACAGCGATACTGATAAATCTGTTGACGATGTCTTAGAAAGTATTAAAGAAGAGGATGATGCAGCTGAAAAGCTAGATGAAAATGTTTCAAATGATGTAGATCTAAAAACTCATCCAAAAAGACGTATAAATGAAGATTCACTACCGTGTACAACGTCTAATAAAAATGTAAGTGAGACACCCTACCAATGTACAATTTGTGATGAAAGATTCAAGAAGGAAAGCGATCTAACACGTCATCTAAAAATACATATAGGTGAGAAGTCATTCCAGTGTAATATTTGTCACAAAAGTTTTACTGCAAAATCAAGTGTACAAGTCCACCTATTGATACATACTGGCGACAAGCCATTCCAGTGTAATATTTGTGGTAAAAGTTTTAATAAAAAAGGAAATTTAGGAAGACACCTACAAAAACATACAGGTAACAAGCCTTACCAATGTAATATTTGCCGTCTAAGGTGCTATGAAAAATGGGAACTACAAAATCATCTGAGAATACATACAGGCGACAAGCCATTTCAGTGTAATATTTGTAGTCAAAGGTTCGCTCAAAAATCATATCTAGAAAGACACCTGAGTATTATACATATAGACGACAAGCCTTACCAATGTAATATTTGCGGTAAAAGGTGTAATCTAAAATCAAATTTAGAAAGGCATATCATGAGAATGCATACAGGTGACAAGCCATATCAGTGTAATATTTGTAGTAGAAAGTTCACCCGAACGGAAGAGCTGAAATACCATCTGGCAAAACATACAGGCGACAAGCGATTCCAGTGTGATATTTGTAGGAAAGGTTTTATTCGAAAATCAGGTCTACAAAGACACCAGATAGTACATACAGGGGAGAAGCTTTACAAATGTAATATGTGTAGTACTAATTTCGCTACAAACTCAGGTCTAAAAAGACACCTGAGAATACATACGGGCGACAAACCATACCTATGTGCTCAGTGTGGTAAAAGTTTCAGTAGAAGTGATCACTTAATAGGCCATGTCAAAACACATGAAAGACAACTGAAGAGAGAAACAGGCGATAAGTCTTACAAATGTAATATCTGTAGTAGAAATTTCACTAAAAAAGAGGTTCTACAAAGACACCTAAAGACACATACAGGCGATAAGCCATACCAATGTGCTAATTGTAATAAAACCTTCAGTAGAATGGTCCATGTAAAGGTACATAAACGAACAAAGCAGAAAAGATAGACCAATGTGTTTCGTTCAAAAGAACCTTCAAAAGCATTTGATGTTAGATGCAGGTAAGAAACAAATGGACCAATGTGCTACTTGTGCCAGAAGTGTCAATAGAAGAGCATTCAATAATACATACATGCAAAAAATATATTTAAATGTAATATTATCAAGTATTCACTAAATCTAAGGTTATTAAATAAGATAGATTTAAAGACTAATTTCTCAGTTAGATTTAAAGTGATGGAACTCAAAATATACAAAAGACTTATCAATCATTTGTTAAACATTAGTAGTAAAGAAGATGATTAATTGTATCAAATAATATAAAATTTGTAACAAATTATATCATATCATATATTAGCTGTACATAACGAAAGTTATATTTTTAATAAATGTTTTTTTTTTCTATTTGAAACATTTTTTTGTTGAATGACTATTAATGTTGCTCTAAACAAATGCAAGTTATACCTGTGATCGTTATTATCGAGCTCTACTGTAATCGCCAAATTTAAAGTCGCGCCACTGCACCGGACCAAAAAGTGTGTCTCCAGCGGCAATACCGAACGCAGCTTGTATCAGAGCTACAACTAGACATTAACAATCAAATGACATTTAACATAACCTAATTTATACGATAACGTAACTTTATTAGAAATTACCAAAAAATTTAGCAACAAATTAATTACTGAATATGAGACTAACACAAATTATATTTAACAAAATCGGTAAATATTCGAAAGATTTCTCAAATTTTCCGGACCGTTATATAAAACGTGCAATGGAACAAGTTGAATGGCGCAATCCCAAAGGTATCCAATACAAACCGAATGCTGTTATCAAACGTCGTACATACAAATTCGATATACACCGTCCATGGTCAGCAGAATTTCGTCATGAGAATCAAATCGGTCGTCGACATCCGAAAATATGGGTTGAACCGATCAAAAAATGGAGTTTCTTTCGTGGTGATCGTGTCGAAGTACTTGTTGGCAAAGATAAGGGCAAACAAGGCATTGTTAAACAGATAATACAAGAACGTAATTGGATTATTGTTGAGGGTTTAAATACGGAATTGGAAAAGATTGGTGAACGGAAAGGTTTCAGTGGTGTTTATATACAAGTTGAAAAACCATTATTAATTACAAACGAAGTAGCATTAGTTGATCCATCTGATTTGAAAGCAACACCATTTGAATGGCGATACACCGAGGAGGGTGACGAAGTACGTGTATCACAACGTACAGGTAGAATTATACCATTGCCAGCATCAGCTGAAGAAACGTACGATTATAAAACGAAAGCAACATATAAAGAACAACCCAAAGATACACAAGCTGATGATGTTACTGAGATTACATATGAACCGAAATTGTGTACTTTTGAAATGGATGTAATGGAAAAAATGGGAATTAAAGAAGATCGAATACCACCCAAATATTACTGGTATTAATTAATTAATTAATTAATTATAGTTATTAGGCAATATTACATTGTTTTTATTTGGAATAAACAATATATAACATTATAAAATACATTTATTAATAAAACAAAAACTAAATTTAGACTAGTAGTTAATTAAAAATAAAAGTTTTTACTTCAATATGAATATAATAATAAATAGCGGAATATCTACTTGTTTCCCCCCAAGAAAAATCTCACTTATCTACATCGCTGATCTTTTCCCAGTCACCATCAGTACTACTTTCACTGTTTGTATCTAAATTATTTGCAGAATCTACTTTATTTATTTGTTTTGTAGTATTATCATCATCCACATTTTCTTTTTTATTATTAACATCATTTTTCTGTTCTTTATCGTTATTTGTTGAATTACTACTATCATCAGAATTCTTTCTAGATTGTCCTTTTGTTTTTGTCTTTTTTATTTCATTCTCATATTCTTCCAACAGTTTGGTTTGTTCTTCTTCAGTTAATTCAATATACGGTGCAAAATCCTCTGTAATTGGTTTTATTAAAAAATGAATAACAAGAGACCAGTTTCATAATCAACTTTAAAGTCACTTTAACTTGTAAAGTCACGCTATCTACAAATGTGCCTTAGCTAATCTATGCAATCGATTTATGTGATTTTAACGACTCTCGTTAATTTAAAGTTGATTATGAAACTGGCCCAACGAAATGAGAATTTAAAATACCTTGCTCCCATTTGAGATTATCTTCGGCTGTCTCACATTCTTTCTTTTCTCGTTTTTCCATTGCTTCTTCATGAGCAATTTCATCTTCAATCAATGCTTTTTTGAATAAATATCTAAAATTTTCAATAATTATAATAGTAATGGTGAGTATTGTTAGAATGGTAGAACCTTTTCCAAAATAGATGATGTGGCACAATTTCAGGCACAAGTTTACTATATTGATTCCTGAGTACCACTGAACTATGTAAATGTTTATTAATACGTTCATCAGATAATTGATCATCAATTATTTCTAACCAACATTCATATTTTTGTTGTAAACTAATATCAGGATCTTTTATAAATGTTTCAGCATTTTTTTGTAATTCATATATACTACGTTGTAATTTATTTAATGTTATCGTTTCACAATCTTCAGTTATTAAAATTGCTTCAGTATCCGAATCATCAGGTGTTGGATTCAATACTGTATTCATTTGACCTTAAAAAAAAAACAATAAATAATAAATTCAAAGCATTTAAGTCCAGTTGAAATATTGTAATTAAAACGAACAATAACACACTTGTTAATCTCGAAACGTCTATTATCTGGTCTACCTCTTATAATCCGACTTTAGGCCGCTTTCATAATCACTTTATGCCCACTTTAATTTTGCAAAGTCACATTTTAACTCTATGTATAGCTCTGTCTGAATGTTTACACGTATTGGACTTAGAATGTGATTTTATAAGTTGAAGTCTGCATAAATAAAGTAATTATGAAACTGGTCCCTAGACATACGATAGAAGTAATCATGATTATCGTTTGCACAGTGTGTTTGATAGCCTTATCTATCGTGTGTCACGTATATTAGTTGATATTGTTTACACGTAATCAGTAATTTGTTTAATCATTATTAACCTATGTTGTATGTCTTGGTCTTTGTGGCTGAAAAAATTAACTATATAAAGTGTATGCTAAAAGATGCCCCTTTACAGTTTTCATGTATTCTAATGGAAAACTCTTCACTTTTTCTATCCCTAAATCGATGATTCCAATGACTACACAGTAAAACCTCGTTAATCCGAGCTAAGATATTGGAGGCAAGGCAGGATTATGATTTGTGTTTGATGTTTCTTATATTGGATTATGATCTCTAAAACTATTTGTAATTACCAAGGAATGAGCTAAAACTTCGTTTCATAGAGCTTGCAGTGGAATTTGGAGAATCCAACTAGAAACAAAAAACCAGAACGATTGAAGGAATTTATGATAATAATTCAAATTATATTAAATCTGAATTACCTTGAGTGTTTTTTCTAATACATTTCCTGTAGTTGAAACAACATTTGTTGCTTCATTTTTCACAGCAGTACCAAATTCTTCTAAATCTTTTTTAACAAATTCCAATACTTTGGAGCTCTATTTGAGAATATTTCAATTAAAAAAAAGGCAAAAAAGGTAATGATTGCTTAATTTTTTTTAAATGTTTACCTTATCTTTGGCAGCACTCAACCACGTACCAAACCAGTTGTCATCCCTAAAAAATATCAAAATTAAACAATTCTAGTGATTTTTAATAGAATTTGTCAACATATTATCAAGAATTCTAATCGCATATGGTGTAACATGTAAATAAATTTTTTTATGTAAACTAATATTATGGAAATTATTTGTAAATGTTGACAATTTATTGAAAAAACTTACTGTTCGGCCATTTTTCGTTATTATTGATGGAATATAATCAATTTCTGGTAGAATTTTGAGCTTTTTTGAAATAAAATTGCAATTTTTGATTTTTGTTGTTCGTTTTTGTTGTCTTTTCACAACTGATCATTGATAGCCATCTTTGTTTTTAATCGAAATGACAGATCGGTATTACAGAGAACCGTAATCTTTGCAGAGAACTTCTTGCAGTATCAAATACGGCCGTTAGATGGTAGTGCGTATATTTTTCACAAGAAAAAACGCGGGAATTTTGAATTAATTCAGGACTTAATTTTTGTTGCAATCTTTTTTGGAAAAATGTATGATTGCTGAGAGATCAATCAGTTAATGTTCAAACTTTTTTTTAAATCTTATTGTTAGAAACACCAAGAATTTGGGGGCCAAAGCATGTGTTCTTTGAGGGGAGCGGAAGCTTATGTTTTTGAAGGACCCCTTGGTACATACATCAAAATAAAGGTGGAATTTTTAAACAATTTTACGGTTCAGGAGGCCCTTCATAGCTAGGGACTTTGAAACTTAAGCTATAGTTATCACTGTCGGAATTGTTTGATAAAAAGGCTTTGTAGTTCCAAAATTTTTATTTATTTTTTCTAATCAATCCTTATTTTTTTTACATAAAGTATTCCATACATGTTTGTTTGTACATAAATGACCTTACTTACTCAAATAATATTAACATGATTGACATTTTTATTGAACTAATTCACGAGATATTTCGTACAAATCAAGAAGGTGTTCATGTAGTCTCGTTTTAATAATTGCAGATTTTTCTAACATTTCCTTTAAGAATACTTTACGGTCTTCAAAAAAAACTTTATTTGTAACTTCATCGTTTATTAAGAAGTCCTTAATTTCATCAGAACTACATAAATTAAATGGTATATGGATGAGACTTTGCATTACCATTTGTGGTTTAATGTAAGTAATAGTTTCTAAAAGTTCTTCGTATGGAAGAATTTTATTAATATCCAGATCATATGATAACAAAAATTTAGTAAGTTCTTTATAATAAATTTCAATCATCCGTTTTTCACATTTACAGCGAATTTGTCGATTTGTTGTTAAATATAGAAGACATAAAATATCATGAGCTGGTGGACAATATCTAGTACATTGATAATCAATGAAACGACAATCTACTGGTTGATTATTATCATTAAATTTCATCATAATATTATTGGTCCATAGATCACCATGTGTGATAACATTACGATATTTCGTTGATGGTTGAAGAACTGTATAGAATAATTCTTTAAATTTTGGCCAAGCTTTAATGAAATTCCTGTAATTCATTTCTGTTTTTAAATCTGGATATAATTCAATTACATCTAAAATACTACGTACACCAGTTGCCATAAGTTTACCAGCACGATTATTCTCATCTTTCAAAAAATATGCTTCACTAAGGTATTGATTGAAATGATCAATTAAACGATACGGTTTTTGATGGGAAAGTTTCTCTTCAAGTATTATGGAAGTTCCATGAAATTTAGCTAATTTTTTAATAACAATCGTTAACAATTCTTCACTGAATGGATTCTGTGCTTGTAAAGTTCTATAATTTTTTAATGATAAATCTTCAAAAACTAATAAATCTCCTAGTCTATAAAAATAACATTTTGCCACACAATCATCGATTAAATCAATATTTAATTGATGCAATAATGGAACGACTGTTTGGTAAATAAAAACTTCTTTGAAGAATATATCGTTATCATCCATAATACCTTTAGCAGACACACTTTGTGGTACCGATTTAACGAAATAATTGAACAACATATCATTAGAATTATGCTGTATTTCAATTTTTAATTTAAAATATTGACCCATAAATCCATTCGTTTCATCTAATGGAGTTACAATGAAATCAATTAACTGATAATCACTGGTTCCTAAATTTGATTTTATGATTTCATAACAATCTTCACGAGAAATTATTGGTTTCTTTAACACTTCTTGCACTTCACTGACAGTATCTTCTATCAATTTTTTACAGTTGGCAGTCTCTTGAACATTTTGTGAACATTTTAGGTAACAATTTTCTAGTTTTATTAATGGTAACAGGTGATGTACTGACACTTTTAAGTTATCATATGATAACATCTCGTCAATATTCAATGAATATTTCCCTAACTCTTGTTTAAGTTGTTTCCAATAATAGATTAATAAATCGTCGAGATGATGTTGCCGAAATTCTTGTGAACTATTAAAATAAATTAATTGAAGTACATCGTAAATTGGTGGAATATAATATTTTGCCTTAAAATTGATTAATTTACAATCAAATGGTTTATTATTTTGATATTTAAACATTATATTTTTCGAAATTAAATTACCATGACACAATGTTTTACGAAATTTCTTTAAATCGATCAGTTGATGGTTCTTGAAGTTTTCCATAAAATCCAGTAATTGTTCTCGAAAATTTTCAATATTTTGATAATCTTTATTGAGTTCACAGATCATTGGAATAAATTCATCATTGTTTAGTAATTTCCCATTAAAATCAATTACTTTATAATCATCAGATAACCGATAGATTTGTTGTAGCTGTTTCGATTTGATTTCTTCATAAATAAAACTACTAGCATGAAACATAGCTAGATTTGTTAGAACAATTCTAAAATGATCATAATTAAATAAATCATGATATAGCTGATAATGTCGTATTGTTAAATCTTCAAATAATAGAATCTCGGAATTATTAAAATAGATTTTTGGTGTAAAAATTTCTGGATTATATTCAGGTATTCCGTGTTTGAAACATCCAAATAACATTTGGTGAATTTCCAATAAATCATTCTTTGCCATCTTACCGAAGAAATTCAGAATTTTCCTTTCATGATTATAATTTATAATGATTTGAATTGAACAGTTTTTATCCGTATTTGAATTTAACTTCACTGAATGATCGATTATTTCGAAAATATCACTTTTTAAATATTTATTAATTATATGTTCACAATCTTGAATTGTAAGTGAATTAAATTTATTCATTTTGGTTTTAATTAGAGCTCAACACTTTTTCTAACTTATTAAAGACAGAATTCGTAGAGTTATGTTATATATACGATAACTTGCAGACATTTAGATTAAAATTCATCTCATGATTGTTGTAAATCATCATACAAACAGTATCTAAGGAATTATTCTTAATTCTAACAATAGGCAAAAGATGTTGATTCAATTGGAAAATTTATATCCTACTATTATTACGAGTGAATTTTTCAATAATAATATAACTTGACAAGGACAAGGACGCAAATTTGTCTAATTAAATCTGCATCTCTTATCTTATTGTTGGAAAGGAAAATTTCTCAGATACTGTAGGTATATCCATCATTTAGAACAATAACCAAAATATTAGGTAATTATCATTCAAATATTTGACTTTCTACTTCATTTCCGTCCATCGTAAAAAAACCATTTCAAAATATGTACCTAATAATTAATTAATCAATTAGCAAGTTTTAGGTAACTCGGAGGTTCTCACTCCATTTTGGAATAGCAAAGTAAATCTATTACTTTGTATAAATAAATACTAGAAAGACAGCAAATTAATCTAGGAGCTGCAACAAAGTATTGCTGAACAATAGTCTCACCTGATTCACTATTGTTTAGAAATTTACTAAATTCTTATAGGTCTAAGCTGAGGGGCAAGCAATTAAACACAACCATTCATTCAATTTATATACAATTTTATTCTTTTCTGTTGTTTGGTTTTTTTTCCTCAACATTCATATGAAAACAAATTACAGAATTATTGAAGCTTAGTCTTTTTATTTTTTTTTTTTTAAAAAATTATTTTGGTATCAGCCGGTATTTCGCTTAAATTTATTAACATTATCTATTGTATGTAAGAGGCTGTTCATACACGGCATGTTAATGATCATTAGCGCGCACACAGCGTATTTGATATCCTTGTCTGTCCTATGTCACAGCGATAAGTTGATACTGTCGACACGTGATTCGTCGTTTGCTTAATGATCATTAACGTGCCGTGTATGAATAGCCCCTTTAATCCTGTGCAACTTTAAACAGATTTGTAATTATTATTAATAAGAGCAGTATAATCAATATAAATGCATAATTGTGGCATAAACTGTGCAACAAAATTAAAAAAAAAAATCGAAGAAACAATAATTATATTATTAACGCGTTGCGTTAAATATAAACAATTTTTTTTCTCGAAAAAAAATCACTAACTTTTTTAACACTTATCATCATTACAGACTTTTATCTGTTTTTATCATCTTATATACTATGTACATTTATAATACATCCACAAAAAAAAAACATATAAGGTATTTGTATAATATTTTATATATAATATTTATATGTATATTATTTATAAAACATAATTAAATATATATGTATATAAAAAATATAGAAGAAATGAAAAATTAGAGGAGGAATTAAATCATAAAAAGTCCATATCTAATGCATTATATAATGCTGCTATCTCACTATGACTTGTTATACGCCAAAATGGAAAATTCATTGCTTTGGCGGCTGCTTCTTCATCTTGTCCATCACCAATTACAACATAAGTACATTTACGTCCGAATCGGGCCACTATCCGTTCAAAACAACTCTCTTTACCTATTCAAAAATACAAGAAAACCATTAATTTTATTATTCTAGTAATTCTAATGATTATATACCGATCTTTGTGGCCGAATAGATATTGTCAATAGGAAAAACACCACCTAAACCAAACAATAATACTTTGGCCAGTGCTGGGATTAGTTGTGTCGTGGTTACTAATACGTTGACACAATTACTTCTTGAATTAATTAAAGTTAAACATTTATTAGCTAATGTTAGCCAATTGTCGGTAACAGCTTCGATTTCGGCACGTAATTGAAGCCATTGTTCCCGTTTGGTTGCACCCAATAATCCACCCACACTAAAAAATCATCAAATTATCAAATATTAACCACCGTTATTTATTAATTTATTGATCGTATTTACCTATTACGATAGTTATTATAAGTTTCTTTAATTTTACGATAACGAAATGCTAATTTTCTCATCCAATCAACACCACCACGTACACCAGTTGCTAAACATAGATTACCAGCACTAGCTCCAGATGCATGGAAACCATCTGAACTAAAATTATAATTTGATAAATCTTGACCATTATCATCGGATGATACATCATCAATATGGACTTGATCACATTCTTCAATATCATTGAAAAAAAAATGTGTATCAGCTAAATTGAATACCATTTCTTCCATTTTAAACCCCAATTGAACAACACTTTGAGCATCCTATTGTTGTAAAAACACACACAAAAACGATTAATAATAATAATAATTTGAGAAATAATAAACTTTTTCTATACCTTTTGGTATTTTGTTGCATAACCACCTGTTAATAAACTATGGAAAATAATAATTGTTTCATCTAAATCCCATATAAATACACGATCAGTTGTTGATTCAGGGGCTGTTGGTGATACGGTATTTGTTCGACGACCACGTCCACGACTACCACGGGCTTCTGAACCAGGTATACTACTTGATGAGTCTCGTGATCGTCGTGCACTATCAATTTTTAATGGTGATGCTGATCCATCTGCACCACTACCACCACTAGCAAGACCACCAATTCCATTTGATGGACTTTCTGGAAAATTTGTTAATAATTCATCATCTTGATCTGAATCACTGGTATCACTATATGGGCATAACATCTTGTTTATTAATTCGTGATAACAAGAATCTAATATAGGTTATGTTTATTTTGGTGACATGTAAATATAACCTAAATCTGTCAGTGGTAAAATGACAACTGACAGCAACTAAACCAGTGACCATCAAACTTTTTTTTAATTGAAATGTTTTTTAATTTTATTTTAAGCATTATTTATTACAAATAGTTAATTACTTAAAATAATACACTTATCCTGACTATTTTCTTCTGAATGTGCCATTAAAGGTTGCTTTCATTAAAAGCATAACATGTTTCGAATATCAAAACGTAGGGCGTTGATTAGACCGCATAGACAATTAGACCGATTGATTTTAGGGTACGGCTACACGAGGAGATTTTTCTCTTCTAATTTATTCGCCTGTTTCTTTTGATAACAACGATGTCAACGATACATATGAAATAAAATTGCATAATATCCTTTGTCCAATTGGTTGTTACAAGTTTTCCAATCAGTTGATTTTAAGACATCGACGAGTCAACATCAAAATTTTTCTAGTCTATTAACTTGAATAAAATAGTGTCTTGGCGACAGTGTGTGTGTTGTGAGTCAATTAGTGTAAGTGCGGGAGTGAAATTACCACTAACAATAAATCGTAAAAGTTATCAATGTGAAGTGTTTAAATATAAAGTGTTTTCTAAATGGACCACTACAATCCACCATTGATGATCAGCATTGGGGGACTGCACAACCTTATCGGAGAGATTCAGCAAGACGGTATCATCGAAAGGGTAAGTAGTTTTACAGCACATCATGGTTTTAAATTTTGTTTTTAAAACGTTGATCAAAAAAACATATCTTAAAAGATTATCGGTGGCCCGTCAAACGCTATTTGGCCACCAAAAGGTCATTGGCCCCGGGGGAAATCTCCCCATATCCCACCTGTCCAGTCCGGCACTGGAGCACAATCATTGTCATCATCCATTAGGACTGTGTCGATGGTTAAATAGTATTCAACTAAAAAGTCCTCGTCAAGTCTTCGTGGACGCTTCCCTCCCCAACCACTTGCAGTCGAAAAAATCGACCAACAGTGGGCAAGCATACACACCACCACGCAAAGGATAAAGACACAAATTTTATGTATAGTTTTCCAAAATCTCTAGTGGAATGACTTTTAGGCCATCATTGATATTTATTACATTTAGGGCCGGTTGCACCATTCGTTGTCACGACTTAACAACGTGTTAGATCTTCAACAATGGATTTCTCCATTCTGTTGGCCTATTCTTAAATATTTGATGTGCTGTTAAATTTTGACAACGAATGGTGCAACCGGCCCTCAATAGTATTAAATAATCAAATGTACCTATTTGAAAACGCCTGTATTGCGTATTTTTTGTGAGCGGAGCAAAACAAGTCGACGAGGACTACGGGCCAAATAGCCAAGTCCTCGTTGATGGTCAACATTGATTATTAGCAACCGAAGACGACCATGGTTGTGGTCTGAATCCAAATATTGCTTCGTGCAGAAACAGTAAACGAACACTCAAATACTAATTTCATCGACCGACGTTCCGAACCTTTTAAACACAGAAATAATAAGCTTTGCTGTACTACTGAAACAAGTACTTAGAAAGAGTCCATAAGTGGGTATCGATAGATTTCGAAAAAGTAAAAGTAGGAACTACGCTACTTTAGCCCTCAAAGATTATATTTTGTTTTTTTTTCCTTAATTTTTGCATTTATAATAGGTGTGCCAAATTTTTCGTAGAGGACAGATGGTAAACGTACGTATCATAATATATTACATATCTTTTACTAAAACTGACAGTCACAAATAACGGC
>JAZBHA010000721.1:14185-24185 GCA_037464855.1 Iselma pallidipennis
CAACAATTCACCCTGCCTCCTTCTTTGATCTAAAATATTTGTCACACCCGGTATGTTGGATATATTTTTTATATTTTACTTTGGAAAATCTTATCTTTAACAAAGATGCATATAATCAAAGATGAATTGTCGAATTGTAGAAAGACAAAAATAGAGCACATACTCAACGCAATTAGTACAAATTGAAAGAATAACTTTGGGAAAGTGAAAGGAACGGAAAATTTAAGGAAAACACCAAAATAAATATTACAGCACACAAAAATAAATCTAAAAATAATAAAATATTTTTAGATTAAACTGAAATGTAGAAACTATCAATCTGCAAATTGTTAAACTGAATTTGTTCAAAAATAAGATTTATGTTAATAACTACCTGGAAGAGATGTAGCGGCAAGTTGATAAGACGATGTCCCTATACTTCCAGTAGAACTTGGTGAACTCACATAAGGCGAATAATTCTGTGAAGCATAATAACTTGATGCATACTGTGACGATTGTGAATCGGTATAAGCAACCCCATACGATCCATATTCTACCCCCTAGAATTAAAAATTTTAATCAACAAAAGAGTTTTATTAAATAAGAGAATTTTGAATTACTTGTGCGGAAAATCCTTGTGCAAATGACGTTGAACCGGGTGTTGAATACGATGAATAAGGCGAATACTGTGGTGTTTGGCCAGCACTTTGAAATGGTGATGCTGGTGATGAATATGGTGATGGTATATAACCAGAACTGGCTTTACATGATGGATTTAAACCACGTGAGGAACTTAGTGTAGGATATGGATATGATGGTGCATTATAGAATGTTGAAGCTGGATTCATGTAAGATGAAGTTGCTGCATTCGTTGTACCATATGCTTGCATACTAAAGAAACAAAAAAAGTTACAACTATAAAAATTATGGGGGAAATAAGTGTATATTAAACCTGTTGTAATACTGTTGAGCTGTTGAATAAGACTGTGGATAATCTTTATCATATAGGTTTCCTAATTCGGCGGCTGATCCATAAAACGATAATGGATCCTGTGATAGACCAGCAACTTCTGTATCAGTTAAACCAGGACTACGAATTTCTGTTTTAATTCCAGTTGTATCAGTGCCCAATATAGGCCATGCGGACGTAAAACATGTCGGTGCTGTTGATGATGTTGATGTTTCAGCAGCAGTGGCAGCAGTTGCCGGTGGTGAACTACAAGTCGATGAAGAATGGCCACTTTGAGGACTACAAGCATTATCACCCCCAAGTCTACAAAAACAAAAAATTCAATAAATCTACAATAAAATTATATCCAACATATGGAATTTTGAAGTTTTCTAACATAATGTTGAATAATAATAAATTGGCCAAGACACGAAACGCATAAATTTTCTGAGAATGAAAGACAGACAAGCAACAGTCCGGTATGGCGGGTGTTAGAAAGAATTTCAATGTGTGTGTTTAAGAATCTGTATGTTTTTGCGTCTTGCAAGATTTGTCACATTTGGTAATCTAGAAATATATGTGTGTTGAATAAAGACAGAATGAGAATGATGTGGATTTAGGAAAGGCATTTCTACAAATGACAAGTTACTGAGTACGACGACGACAACAACGACCAGTGACATACGTCTTGTCAAATTCTCTTGACTTGCAGGCGATGCGAAACGAACGGTAGTAAAAAAACGTTGTCTAGAACAAAAACAACAAAAATCTTCACTAATCACAAATGTTACACCCTGTTTGTTGAAGGAGACACAAATTTTTTTGGAAATACTTCAACTGGTTAACAACAAAGTGAAAATATGTTTAGAAATTGGGTTTAATTACGGAAACAACAACGAAAATACGAAGAAATCAACTTGAGAAACATGTGCTAAGAGTTTAGGAAGAGGAGGTTGACAGGCACCAGTAGCAACAACGAGATGTAGTACACAACAACAAAAATTTTTAAAAAAATTACACACAAGCTGGTCGCAAGCCGGCACTATAAAACTCGGGTACTAAAACCACTCAAAGTATACCAGAATTTTACGTGTATATGTGAATAAAATAGAACAAATGGGAAATGTGTGTGTATATACACAGTAGTTAAATTATGAGTGGGTTGTGTCTTATAAACAATAGAAACAGGGCGAAAAAAAAACAGTCAAACGGAAGAGGATTGTAGCAAAATTAAAAAATTTCTCTTTGAGAAAAAAAATGTAAATATACCAACTGACATTAACATGTAATAACAAAATACGTAAGTCGTGCTATTTTGTCTATAGCGACTAGTCGGCTATACCGAGCATCTGCCTCGATTATTACGCTCTATATTCTTCGAGAGTCAAATTCTTTTGACGGGCTTGCAAGAAATCAAGTGTACATAATTCCAAATTCATCCCATATTAGGATAGGATGTGTACCTACGTAGTAATGTACACATGTTGTGTCTTCTTTGCCCTTCCTCTTCTGAATTCTTATTTCTTTCCAAAATTCCGGTCCAATGAACAATTAAAAACACGGAACCTAATCTTGATCAATTCGTTATGGTTGTTTTGTCACATAACGCGCCAGACCTCCTGGTTGTAGTAATGTGGTGTCCTCTTTGCCCAGAGAGAAAGAGAGCCCACCTACCATCACTTGTTGTTTTATTATCTTCTACGTTTTTTTTCTCCTATCCTTCTGGTTGTTTCTTTTTTTTTAATATATTATCCCTCCCCTTGTGTTCATCTTCAACACAATCTCAGCAGGTTGTGAATTAATAACCATTACATCTAAATAAAGCTCGTAGTGTTATATCGTGATGACGATTTGTCCAACTCGTGTTTTAGGTGATAGGAATAATTAATAAACGAGCATTCCCACCAAAAGAAACACGATTGTAAAAGATTGAAGGATAATTTAAATAATTTGTGGACGGGTAAAAAAAAAGAGGAGGTACAAGTCAAAATTACTTGTAAAACTCATTAGATGTATTGATAGATGAAAATATTTGCTAAATTGACATGTTTTCGTTTTATTTTAGATGGTTATATGGTTGTATATATGAGTGAAAATTTGCTTGTTAATTTTTTTCCTTTCATTCTTATTTGATTTTAGAATAAATTCCTTCTGTCCATTGATGAGTGTTATCTTGTGGTTATATCAACAACAGCTTTTATGGTTTTATCAAATTTTAATCTTGCACGATGGCAATTTATAACCAGGCCCTAAACATACATTCAAGTTAACTAATGGATTTGTGTCAAATAAAAATATCCAAAGTGAAAAAAAAATGAAAAAATTAAATTACAGGATGAAATTTTTTTTGAATATTCACACCTTGTTCTACATTATTCTACAATTTTCTCACCTATTTTGCTTGACCTGCCAGGAAAATAAAAGCTTTTTCGTCTTATTACGACATACCTAATAGATTACAAAAATTATACGTTGAGCTACGAGTAAATAATTGCGTATAATGGAACCAATTTTACTTCTCGAGTATCCGGACTAATTTCGAGAGCGATTACAGAATTTCGATAACTCACAATTCACGTTAATTAAGAGAGGAATTTGTCATTAGTTATTCCAGATTTCCTTTAATGAACATATTTAGTAAAACTATTTTGTTTATTGTGGAAATTGAAACAGATCTTTCTCATTGTTAAGTGGCATCCACACGCGCAAGCATCCCGATAAGGATACTTAAGCTGGTTGGAGTAATGAGCCATCCACATGTTCAAAGTATTTACTGAAATCAGCTAGTCTGCGGTTTTTACTTCTTTTGTAGTTTTCTGTTAGACACTACCATAGAGAAGTAGAGAGAAAGCTTATCGATTTCAATACATTCAACAATGTTCTGTATTAATCGATTCATCGTAGGAGCTTTTCCAAGATGTCAGTATTCTCAGTACTCGTTATAAGATTCGTGGCAAAATAGTCTTTCTCTAGTCACATTGGCTTTTATATGTGGGGGTTATTTGTAAATAAAATTGACTTCTAGTGTAGTATTTTGCACATACTAGTCTGTTTCTTGCAATATTGGAACAAACAATGAACAGAGACCGTAAGCAAGCTTATGGGTCGTTTTTCTAGGAAACTACTGTCGATTACTAATTATTAAAAAAAAACGATTTCAATAAACTACGACCCTACATTCTCGTCCAGATAATAATCGTTGGAAGCACCTTAAAGGAACAAATTCTGTATTTTCGCCTTCTTTAGGAGTCTTTTCAAGTTGAAGTCCTACCCTAAACAGATGTTTTTGTCCACGCTATTTATAATAATTCGGCACATCTATTCGGAAAACAGGGTGGTCAACCAACACCAACCATTCCATGGTCAAAATCTATTTCAATATTGGGCACCTTGTAATAATTTTTGCTAAAAAATTTGTTACTGATTCCCATAATAGACACAAAGAAACATTTCCGGCGCATAAGATTAACTAAAACTAACACGATTTCTATCTATGCAACATTTATAGTAGGGTTCAGAAGAAGATATATTCTTGCTTCTGTCATCAACTGTCAAAAAAGCCATCAATACGTGTGACGTGACAGTTTTTTAAAGGGACGATAAAGAATCTCAGCTTAATATAAGTGTAATAGATATTTCATTATGGATTTTCTTGCAACACTTTCAAAAAATGATGATCATGTTTCATTTTTCAAAGTTGTCAAATCTACATACAAATAATGACAATCATAAAACAATTGCTCTCTTTTATTTTCGCCTAAATTGATCTAAAAAAGAAAAAAAAAGGAGCCACAACAGTAAAAAATTCTGATCGAACACCTAAATTAGCACAATAAAAAAATGATTAGGTATAATATTCTTTCAAATCATAGATTTGACTAACGAAATTTTACGATGTTGTACCTAATCGAAAAGTTTATGCATTTTTTATTCATCAATACATAGATATTAGGAAAAAAAAGAATTAACATAGAATGGAAATTTTATAATTATGCAGATGCCTACACAATTTTTATTGATATTTATTCTTTTGCAAAAACTCACAAATTATATTACAAAGAAAAATTGATAGAATTTATGATAATAGCCCATAGTGGCAGCTATTTCGTGTAATAACTAGATTCAAGAACTACAAAAAAATATTAAATTTTCAAAGTTATTTATTAATTTCTTTACGTATATTATTTTTACTGAACGAGGTAATTGATATTTTATTTGAAGATAGGCGACATATTTCTCAATAACTCGACGCAAGTGCTGAGTTTTCTTCTTAATTGTGAATTTCAGACTGCCGATAATGGGAACTAAAGAAAATCTATCAATAAAATGCCTTAAATATCCATTTGGGAATGTGCAATCGAGCGTTGAAGAAAAAAACATGGACAATCTTCCTACTTCTATTTTGATAAGAAGTATCCATTGTAAAGAAGGAAGTACAGTGGTCGCCGTCTATTATAATCACGGATAGTGTTATCAATCGGCCATTGTTATCAAAATGAGTCGGTCCCAAAATTTTCAATATAAAATTAGATGAGAATAATCCGCCTATTATAATCAAACTTCGGCTATTAGTATCGATTTTGTGGACCAAAAATTTGAATTTTTATCAAATTCATATCAAATGATCGTTTTCTTCGAAATTTTTTTTTAACCGAAGCATACTTTTTATTGTTTACATGAGTGCCCGACAATAATTCTTACAAAATATGTGACTAGATCCATTTCCTGAAGGATGACCTTTACTTTCGCAAAACATATTGTCGCATTGAGAGGGATAAACATGTGCATCAGTATGTATTCGGCTGCGATTTTGTGATATATTGAGTTAGGACGACTGTATGAAGTGCTCTATAGTTGTTTGTAATGAATTAAATTCAATAATCACAATTTTTTTGTCACCCGCCTAATGTTATCAGTCGGCTATTGTTATCGAAAAGGGCAGGTCCCAATGTGATCATAATAAGCGGCGACCACTGTACCTACCCCAAAATAGATGATTTCATTTAGTACCATTTTTTGATAAAATAAACGTTCTCTCATAGACCGTCGACTAGTGGATACTTTTCCACTTTTCCCCTACAGACAATCCAACCCTTTTGTCCCATTACTGTCCTCACAATGTACGATAATATTTTGTAGGCTTAATTAATGTACTGGATAGTCTCAAAGGAAATGGTGAAGGATTAGATTTATGTGAACAAAACAAGACTGTCATTAGATTTTTTTCCCATTGCTTTCGTCAAATAAAATAAACAACATTTAATTAGTCGAGTAACAACCTATCAAAATATTTATAAAAGCAAAGGTGATCCTTTTACTGTTTATTGATGGTGTAGTGCTACATATTCATCCCACTACCACTACTATTGCCAAGACAATATTTTTCTATGTCCTTTCTTTTCTTGAAAAACACATTAAACTGCCACAAGTTTTAACATACACACACACACATATACAGCAGAAAACAACAAGTGTCAACCGGAAAGTTAAATGGTCATGATGGTTACAGGTTAGAAAAAGACAAATAGTAGTGACTCAATAGTGTTAATAACAAAGAAAGATTTTTCTGTATTTAACACACACACACACCAAAACGAAATCTCCCTAATAACAACCATCCATTTGGTTCACACATGTTCCGTTTTTCACTTCGTTGTCATTATTGTCGTTTGTGTTGTTGTTGTTGTTGATGATGATGGTGCTTACTCTTGAACAAAGCACAAAATATACGAATAGTAAGAAGAAGACATTCGTATACCCATCAAGAATTCTCTCTATATGCACACATTTTCATTAAGTTTTTTTTTTCTTCTTTCACATATAAGCTAGAAGAAAGTCGTTCTTTATACAAACATTTGATAATTATTATGAGCCATAGCGGATGACATACATATTAGCTTTTTTTGGGCATTAAAAGTAAATCAAATGAGACTCTTTTTCATAGATTCGAAATATTTACAGAGATAAATGGAAGATTTATGGAGTGGCACTTTTTCAAATTAAGAAACACATTATAATTTTACGAATGTCTATCCACCAAATTTTTGCCAGGATGTTGTTTTTGTTTCTTTTGGGACACTGTTTATGAGTTCTTACGTCTCTTTATTCACTCCAATTCATTGGGTGACAACAACAACAACACAAGAACTATAGAAAAGAGGAAGCTGTACAACACAACAACAACACAGTAGCACCAATCATAATCTCTTCGAACAGTTTCGAGTCGAATAATAGGGAAGAGGATAAGGCGATTATAACAGCCGATGACACAATTTTCAGGGGTTTAACATCAAAAAAAAAAGGAGAAGGTTTTATAAAGATAGGATGCCCGTATTTTTAGTCTTCCTGTTCTTTTTCTCGCCTGCTTCTTCAATAATAATGGTTGCACTCGATGAATTTTTAGTCTATAAATTATTATTAAAAATAAATGAACATAAAAAAAAGAAGAATGGTTGGAACACCCACAGAGTTCCGTGGACATCTGATAATGAAGATTTGAAGATATGCAGGTTCATTATACTTCGCCGGTTTGTCACATAAAGAACCACTAAAACTATAGACGACAACATCGGATGACACTGACTGTGGTCGTATGCCATATCAAATTTGTTGGTATCCTTGTTCTAATCGATGTGAATAACAGAGAGAATTTGACAGGGTCCGTTTATGATTTTTTACCAAGTCTCAATATAAATTTTGGTACCGTATTTCGAAAGAGAACTGGCCACTATTGATTCTATCTTTTTTAAATATTTTCAAGTACGATCGCGATTTTTTTCATAAACATTCCTTAAGTGATCAAATTCTTAAATTAGGTAGAAGAAAACTTTTGAACATTTACCTAATTATCTAAACATTTATGTAACTATTGGGGAAAAAATGTGGAAAGCAAGGTTAGTTAGAGAAGTTAGAAAATTCCTATTTTAGTGGCATTTGGCACTGATGATTTGTTAGACTATCAATCATTTAAAATTAGGACCATAACAGGGGTAGTGCTTTGAAGATTAGGGGTAGCACAGAAGTACTTAGTAGCCGCACATAATGAAGAAAAACCTTTCTTGAAGGCAGTTGAAAATCCTTTCAGATCTAGCTAGTCTCTCAAAATCCACAACAAAATATATCACAAAATGCCGGATGATGGAAAAATTAATTAGAATGTTCATAAACAATCATAAACTATAATTCCATCGGATGCAAAAGATATTCATTGGCCAATTCTTATAATTATTTCAATCGTCAATAAATTGTTTTTATTTTGTGTGAAACGGAAATAGAATGTCGTAATGGTTACGAGTTTTATGTAATGCACCATTTAAAATAATAGCATTTCATAGAAATCATACATAAATATAATATAAATCCAAAGACCTACCAACAACTATACATACATACATACATATAATATTGTTTGTAAATAATCTTGAAGAACAACATACATTATGATGTGTGTAGTAACTGCATCAGGGGGGAATTAATTATATAAAATTGTTTACGTACACATGATTTGAGGCGCCAACACTTTGGAGAAATTTAATGTTGAGAAAATTGATCGAATTTTCAACAATACCCAACATTGTTGCTTTGTAAACTTCCAAGATTATCCGTTTTAAAATAGCAAATCTGCACGGTATAATTTAAATTTTTACGTTATCTTCACTACCGCAACTTCATAGCATAAACGAAAATTATTTCAATACTCAGTTCTTCGTTTTCTGGAGAAGTTACAATTAAATTTTATAGCTCATAGTCAACAAACAATAATAATACTCTGAAAAAAAAATCAATTTTCGGTATCAAAACAGAGGCTGTTTTAATACAGATTTCTGTTGCGTAATCTACTTCATTAGAAACGCAAAATAGAGTAATTTTGTTTTCAATTTTTCATTGTCAAAGATGATTGGAAACACTGGGGGGGAAAAACAGTTTTCAACGTAATTACTTGTTGTTTTAAAGATTAGTCGTTGACAACAAAAGAAATATCGAAATAAAATCGTCAAAATAAATTTGACAAAACATAAATGTTTGGCTTAACATCAGCATTAAAACTAACAAAATAACATAAAAATACAACGCAAGAGTGATTATTTATAAATGTGAAGTGTGTTTTTAACGAGCTTCAAATACCTACAAATGCTAGAAATAATTACGAATGTAAACGCGCATCAGGTAGAATGCCACTTTTTTGCATTATCCTCGATTATAAATTAATTGAAATGAAAATAATTATATTATTACATTATTAATCTTATTTGTAGACCTCATTTTCTGATACAAACAATACTGCAGTAATACTCGGTTATAATGAATTCAACAGGACCCCATAAATTGGTTCG
Organism: Iselma pallidipennis; assembly: GCA_037464855.1. Taxonomy (NCBI): domain Eukaryota; kingdom Metazoa; phylum Arthropoda; class Insecta; order Coleoptera; family Meloidae; genus Iselma; species Iselma pallidipennis. The sequence goes on from JAZBHA010000721.1 coordinate 23,447, forward strand.
TAATAACCGATACTTATTATGTGAAATCAACAAATCTATTCTAACTGTGACACCCTGTATTTAATTAGTTATATCCGCTTCGTGGTAAGCGTGAAAAAAGTGCGCTAAACAAATGGAAGTTTTACGTTTTGGCCATGAGTTTGTTATAATCGTGATCGTTATAATCGCGTTCCACTGTATTTATAAAAGTATAATTTCCGTTACTATTAAATTCTGTCTTTTGGAAACATTCACAAACTTTAAAATTATACAACAAGTGCAAAATTATATAAGACTCGCATATTTATATAATAATTTTTACATAAAATTTCCATAAATAACGCAGGTGTATTGTCAATTTCACACATGTAACTTAAAATCACTTTAAGCTAAATAATTATGCATTATTCACTTTGTGCAAACTATCAAACAAAGAATATCAAATGAGAATAATTACTAGATGTACTTGGATTGTAATAATAATGCGTATGCATGCTTAGGTCTTTATGATTTAGAACAGCGGTTCCCAAACAGTCTCCCTTCTGCGGCCTATAACTATTATGAGGAAAATTTTATAAAAATACCACAAATTTATTGGACATTACAAAAATAGAAAAGTATGCGAATCAAATATGTGTATATGAAGGCTAGAGATTCGTATGAATTTGATCCGCTTTCTAACAGACACACCAAGTCCAGTCCAAGTATCCAGCCTGTGGATCCAAATTTGTTCGATCAACAAGAAAGTCAAGAAAGATGA
>JAZBHA010000721.1:24232-45932 GCA_037464855.1 Iselma pallidipennis
AAAAAACGTTCAATAAATTTTTCGATGAAGAGGAGGGTGTACCTACACAATCCATTTCCAGATCATTTTTTGAAGTCAACAGTAGTAAGTAAGTATCATTTACTGTTAATTGTTCCCCATTTTTTAACCCACATCTTTATATCTTTCATTATATTTGTTTGCAGATGAAGTAACATCCTAGCTACTGGGCAATATTTTATTTCCTTTCTTATTGTTAGTCTCTCCATGCTCATTGCAGTGATACATCTGCAATACTAATTTCTACCGATAACTGATTCTTCAAAAAATCGCTCGAATTTCCTAAAATACTCTACATCGGTCCATAACATTTTGGTTCCTGTCAACAAATTTACACTCTGATTGACGAATCTGATCCGCAAATTTGGTTAGTGTTCCTTTTTTCACAACTTTCAAGTCCGCAGATTAGGTTCGAGTACTGATCTGCGAGACTGGGGCGCCGCATCAAGTCCGGGGATCAAGTTCATGTGTCTAAAGGGGCCTATTGTAGTATTTGGCCCATCAACAAAAAACTTTTGGAACCAATAATCTAAAATATGGTAGCTATTTAAAATGAAAATTTTTCTCAAACTAGCTCTATGGTTCACTTTGCAAAATTGCCATTACATTAAAAAAAGACTGATGAAATTAAATGAAATATAACAATTAATGGGACTCGTTATAAAGAAAATATCGAAATTCTATTAGTTCTACTCTTATTTTTACCCAATTCTTCAAAACTTTAGATCCTTGCTATAGATGAAATACCTATTCTTTGTAACGTCTTGTAATCTACGTAGTTTTAGAGATAATACGATTTTTTGTCATAAAATCCATAGTTCTACTACTCCTTTAATTTCTCACTAATTACGAAATTTTCCATTTATGCTTGAAATCAGTTTAACTATTTATTATAATTGATATTCACAATTTAATTAGAATTTGTTACCTTTATGGTATTGTCATTGATTTATATTATGATTATATAAACAGGTCATAACATATTAGAAATCGTATATATAAAATAATAATCTATTGTTAAACAAATTTTGTTTGAACAAATATGACAATAAAAAAATTATTAAAAATAATAAATAGTTAATTCAAAATATCGTAATATTTCCTCAAAGCTATAAAAGCCAATATAAAATTTATCTTCGCCTCCATAAATATGAAACTTCTCGTTTCCCAATGAAAAAGTATGATTTTATTCCCAAATCAACATTTTTTTCATTACAATCCGAACAATAAAGCAACAAAAAGAAAGCTGACTGAAAATTTATATTAAAAAACATATGTGGCTTAGTCATCGTCGAATTTTCAGAGGGTAGGTGTTAACGATTCCAAATTTTCAATAAAATTAGAACAAACTCACTATGACACAGCATTATTTTATTTTTTTTATATAAAAATAACCAAAAAAAAAAGAAGCACCATGTATGGGTACACATATACATTAACAGAAACGACCATTCTCTACTACCATGTTTATGTTTTGTTAGATATACTAATCTTAAAGGAGACAACGTTTGGAATTCCTTGTCGTTGTGATAAGATCACACCTGCAGCCGACCAACTCTCTTACTACAAATTGAAGAAGACCCATCACAAAAAAAAAACAGGCGAAGAAGAAGAAGCAGATGAGCCAAAAAAGCTCAATTCTTACATACTACATACACACCTTCTTACAGGACTACTTTATTTCACAATTTATACAGAAAATTTTGGTGAAAACTTTGGAAAGTTGAACATGGTAGTAGTAAATCGAGAAAGAAAAAGAATTGCCATCGATATAAATCGTGATTTAAATAAATATATTTCGATTCTTAGGAAAGGTGCCAAGGAACTTTATCATCATGCCACTCCAGCTTGTCCTGATTTATTGCCATGTCTATCTCTACCTTAGATTTTATCTGATCACACACAATGTTTTACGGTTTTGAAATGATTAGTAACAGGTTCGATTCATCAAATAAACACCACGAGAACCATTCACTATTTTTTCTTTAAAAAAAAAAAAAGAAAATAAAAATTATTTCTTTTACTACTATCTGAGAGAGCTTTTCAATCATTATTAATTTTACGGTGCAATAGTAATAATATTGAAAACCCAATTGAAATACGTACCTATATAGTCAATGTTTAATATTATTGCGAAATAAGAATAAGGCGAAATAGGCATGTATTATTTATTTATATTTTATAGTGCTTAAAGTCTTTCTCTCTCTCTCTGTGTGTGTGTGTGTGTAGAGCTCTTAAATTTACACTAAACATGTATGACATATAATTTCTATAATGGTTTGAAAATATTTTGAAAAAAACAATAATTTTATTTAAATTAACATTTTAAAATAGAAACTACTGATTTTCATCCAGTAGATAGAGACTCCTTGCTGTGTGCTTAGTTTCTTTAACAATTCCTAAATGGGCATTTAATATTCTTTATTAACATAAATTTTCCCGGGAAAGAAAAAAATACGACCACAAATCTACGACCACCTATGAGAGGAGAGTTTAGAACAATTGGAAAATATTAAACAAAATTTTAATAATAATAATAAAATATAATTTACAGGCAAGTTTCTATCTTGATCCACCTTTAAAGTCACCCACAAAAAACAACAAACATCCGGAAACTATTAAAATAACAACAAAACATACAAAATTGGAACACAATTTTAAGAACTAGTAATATATGGATGGAGACATGAAAAGGCAATAATAATGGGCGGTGATTTGACATTGAAAAGTTTTGAAAAATCTCTTCCAGAAAACCCCGTCGCTATGACCACCCAACACTTCAAAAGAACTCATTATCGGCACTTTTAGACACAACAACAAGTAAATCAAATGTTTGGAGGAAGTTCATTTAGAAAATATTTACAGTTTTTGTTTTCATTCAGTTCGGCACAACAATGTGTATAAATATTGTAAATTTTCAAAGAAAACGATACCCAGTCAAAGGAAAAAGCTTATCCGATCAGATTTGCCGAACGACTATAGAAACAATAAACATCATCGGCAATTTTCTCTTTGTGTGTGTGTGTGTGTGTCTATTATCTCTGTGTGTGTTTTATATGTATTACGATAAAAATGTTGGATTAAAATGGAAGTCCAGCCCATTTGAAATAGTTTACAAGAACATTATTCTGTCAAGTGACGGTTAACAAGACGCTTATCAGATGACCGGAATAGTGGACGTTTTGTAATAAACCTGACCATCAACGGGGCGATATATTTATGTTTTTGTAATGTTTGCATATAAATTTTGGTTATTTAAACCTTGTGACAAATTAAAAAAATTAGTTTTTGCAAAAAGTGAAGAACTTACCGATCTCGATCAGGTGTTTCGGAAGTTGCAGTGGTGTCGGTTCGTGGCCGTTTCACCTAGAAATTTGTTAATCTTTCGTCAAGATAACATCGAATAATTACGAAATAAAATAAAACTATAACAAAGATTGTATTGAAGGGAAAAAAACGGGTCAAAATGAATTGATGGCGCCAATTTAACAACAAATCAATTAAGTTTTCTAATAAAATTATTTATATTCGCACAAATGAAACAAGAAAATATACAAAAAAAAATCAAATTGAAAAAAACAGGAAATATCAAATTAAAACCGGAAATTTTAATTTGTGGTATAATTGGTGTTTTTTTGGAATAGCAAATTTCTAAAAAATTCTCAAAACTCTAACCTTAGGCTCGCACATTTTGTCAATCATTGCACATCTGGCCGATTGGGCATTTAGATAATTACAGGGCATAATTGTCACCATGATCAACAATCAAAAACACCCGACGGCACTAATTCCGTAAAACTACATTAGAAAAGTCGCTGAAAAACACCACTCTTCCAGAAAACAATGTTCAAAAATCACTTTCGTCTATAATTTCAAATTATGATTAACAAAAATAATACTTCTAGTTAACTATAATTAATTAATTAATTGGACACAAAAATTTGGAGTCTTTTCTTAGAATTAACCTATGATTATTGCACTGGGTCCCGAATGAATGGTTTAAAGCTTGTTTTAAATTAATTAATTTTTGTTTTAATTCAATAATATCGCAAAAAATTGCGCAACTTAATTGTTGACATAAAACAATCAAGAATAACATTAACACCACTAAGGCTCGTCGTCGACTAAAAAGCTGACTACTGAAAGGCGATTTGTAACACAGAAGTGGGGAGGCAAAAAGCACACTCCTCCTATCTAGTGGAAGGAGTATGAACTATAGTCCCCTGAAAGCTTTCATACAAGAGACCAATGATACTCCAGTTTTTGGATGCATCCGCAATGTTGATATCCAATCGTAAACAGGTAATTACCTGTTCTTATCTGATTTCTAATGTCTGACAATGTTGTTTTCTGATACATGTTTCCATTGAGCATCATATTATTGTTGTATTTATTATAAAATAATAAAAGAAATATGCAAAAAATAGACGATAGAAGTCCGTCCATAAAAACTGGAAGTCGTAAATCTTGAATAGTCTGGAAGTGTAACTTTTTTTGGGGTTGATGATTTTTTTCTGGACTTTGCGTCCTCTGCTCGTAATAAATGTGATAGAATTTTTTCAAAAGAATGTTAACGATTTCGGGATATATTGTAGGAATTCTATGGGGGTGATATTATTCAAAATATTTGACCCATATGTGACATAAATGACACACGGTTTTTTTTTTCACTGAGACCATAACGAGATCAGGACCTAAACGTGTATACAAGTTGCAATTCTTTCTTTCCGTTCTAATTTTTTTTATTTCTGTTATTTTCATCCTTTGTTTTTCGTTTAGATATATACCTGTAGGTGCTATTTGGTGGTGGTTTTATTGAAATTCTTTTCACAACGTAACGAATTCGATTATAGTCTGGTGACCGTAACGAAAATTGGTCAGACATCGTTTTGCTTACTTGCTAGACAAGTTTATATGTATACACACATATGTATATGTATTCTCCTTTATTTTATTACAATGAATATTGTATATTATTATATTTACAGGTAGGTACGTATATGGAAAGTAATTTTTTTCATTTTATAGAAACATAAAAAATGATTGGTAATGGTTTGTGTAATAAACAGTCTGATTGTAGATCAGTAAATCATAATTCAGACGGTTGGTTTGCTACTTCTATTCGTTACGGTTTATCAATGACGATCATGAAAAATTGAAATTGACTCCCATTACTTTCTACAATTTTATTTATTCGTAATTACTTGCACTAACGATAATTCGTAATATTATCCAGCTTTTGTTTGTAGTCTCGTAGTAGAATTAGTGACAAAATAATTGAAACTCTCCCACAGAAATTAAATGTATTAATTAATGCCGCATGCAAATTCTATTCAATTGATGATGTTTGGCCACAAAAACCCCGTAAGTCGTAACATATGACAAATGTTTTATTTACTAAATAGATGGATATATGTATGTTTATAAATGTCAATTATAAACAATTTTATGAATGAAAAATATTAGCGAATTCTGTTGTGTCATCATCGTGTATTATATGCGTACAGAAAGTATATATTTGTATCACTATTGCCACCACCTCCAACAGGTCGAGTTTCAAATCGTAGATACTATAACATGAATGAAAATGTTGACACGTGATACGTTGTATAAAAGTTGATATTTTGATTTAGTAATACGACACACATTTGAAATCATCATATAGTTGCCAATAATATCGAAATTATTCTATAAAAAGGATTTTCAATTTGTAATTGAAAATTGAAAATCCACTCATAGTTACAATAAAGTAGTGCTTCTCACATAAATACGGCTATCAGTGACGGATTAAGCCCTAACCGGCCCCAAGACATATAGGTACAGATTACTCGGGCTCTAATTACATAATTTGCATTTTGCACTTACGGATACGACACTCTACTGTATTTAAAAAACAGGGTTGGTTCATATTGTGCAACAAATCTAGAAGCGCGCCGCAATTACCAATTAACAACTGTCAGTTTGGCCACTTCCTCTATTCCTCTACCTATGTATTTGACATTGAAAACAGAAACCACCACACACCATTAAAGTCGTTCTAGATACAGTCTAAAATTTTTATGATTAATATTCTGCACCTTGAGGGTTGGCGAAACGCAACGGGAAAAAAAGCGCTTTTTTGTCCTGTGAATAAGAAAAAAAAAATGTGTCCTGGGATCATATTAACTCTACATCGTCATTTTGCATATTTCTTTGACGGTTTCTTGAGCTCAACCAATCTATTATAACCAGGCGCTAATTAGAACATCCCCTTAATTGCTATAGTATGGAATGATGAAATAGAAAGGGAAATAAGGACAGGATTTGATGCTTATGTAGAATAGTTTTGACGAATAGCTTAACAAGGTCACAAGTTATATTTTCATCATACATTACTTTTAACGAGTTCGTAATTAGTATTTTAAGGAAAAGGTCATGGACATGTCTGGAAAACACGATATTTAGACGGATTATTGTATATTGTTAACGTTTTCTTTTTCTCAAACAGTTTAAATTGTTGAAAAGGGTACCTAATAATTGTAGGGCCAAAACTGGCCTTTTTAGTTTTGATACAATATATTTATTTAGTATCGATATTGTACCCATTTCCGGTAAAGGGTAGTAGTTGTAATCATTTAAGTTAGTTGAAAGAGAAGGGTGTTAGGGTACGTAAAACATGTTCATACATATAACTTATTAAGATCTTATCGTAAAGACCTTTTTTTCGGTAATAATAGCAATAACATGTTCACAGACTTATAAAAGACGTGAAAAACGAGATTTTGTATTAGATTCGTTAAACTGAAACGCTTATTTTCTACCTCTCTATACACCGAAATAATGAAATACAAAAAAGAACAGCTGGGTATATATTTCAGGAATTGCTCTTTTCTATAATTTTCCAATCTTAATAAACCAACCAGTTATCAAAAAAAAAAAAACAAAACAATAAATTGGTTTGTTTGTTTGTTTCTGGTTTGATAAGGAATACTAATGATTTTAGAAATTATTACTCCCTAAAGGCCACACACATACCGTCATATCGCAGTTTAGTAGGCATATGGTCAGATAAATTGGAAAAATCTTCAAATATAATTAAAAAATAATTTTAATTAGGAGATAACACTTTTTGTTTCATTCGAAAAAATTAGTTGTCCATAGATTTTAATCATCAAAAACATAATTTGTTTGTATCTATAATCAGTATTCTAGCAGGCAGAGTTTCAAGTTTCATCTTCTTTTTTCTATATGTTACGCACGTTATATAAATATATCTAATGTATTTATGAGGAGTGTGTAGAGGATAGGGGCGTCTGTTTCAAGTCAATTTCATATAACTTATCAAGAAAATTAGCGTCACTAAATATAGTAATTTATTAATTGTTAATCTCGATAATAATTCTATTGAATTGATAGCCTGCTCGACCGATAGAAATAGCTGTTTTATTCAAGATTTTTTGATAATTTATTGGTAAAAAATTAGATTGATTGATTTGTTTTACTTAATTTATAGAATAATTAGATAATTCGATAAAAGTTCAATTTAATTGATTTCAACAGAATCTGATTAAATGAAACACTAGAAGATCCAACAGTCATTGAACTTGTAGCTCTTTCTATAAGGATTCGATCTATTTGAAACTTGTTTGTAGAAGTTTTTCTTCAAAGACATCCTTCTGATTTTAACAATTTTCGAAAATCGTTTCATTATTCCAGTCTAGCTAGGATGAAGAATGAAACTGGGGGAGAACCTATTACTACCAACCACAGGAACTTAAACATCCATCCCTCGAAATCGTTTCAGGTTTTGTTAAGACAATTATTCACATTAAAAAATAAATGAATGCAGGATAACTCCTCGCTAGTTGGTTTTCTAATTCCGAGTTAAAACAGTGAATTTCTCAAAACTAAATAATTCTTATTCTGTATGAAATCAGGAAAAGATATGAGAAAACACAAGAGATAAAGAGAATCCTTTGGTTAACCGGACATGATGCAGTACCTACCATTGTCATCTGAGACTTGGCTGAAATGCGAGAATTCCAACCACATTTCACTACTTCACTGACATTACATTAACACTGTTATATGTATGTATGTAGTCTGTATATAGTACATACATACATATATACACTATATTTTTGTGTATGTATTTGTGTAGGTATACATGATAAGTAGATAGGTATAGGTATACCGACACTGAATTACCGCTTGCCAATTCTCAAATGGTATAAAGTCAACATTTCAAAGGGAGTATAAAGGGTTTCTTCCTTAACTGATTAAGCGAAAATGATTACTCATCAATAAAATTCCACGAGAAAAAATATCTCTTCTTAATTATTATTATCATAAATTCTTGTTATCATCGCAATTATTATTATAAATTATTGTTATCATTACAAGTGTGATTCATATAAGGCAATTAAATTCTTGCTGTGTGTACAATTGATAAATCAAATAGTGTACCCAGGAGACTTAATAATAACGCCCTACAAAATACCATACACCATAACTAAAAACGAAATGAACAATTCACAGCATATGTTCTATAGTGAGAGAACGACACACAAAACCCGTTGAGCTTTTGACACGTAACACATACATACATACGTACATTTCCCCTAAAACTAAAACGTTTATCCCTAGGGATCTGATTGAATCATACTGTATGAAATAAGACTAGCTCATTGACCCACAAAACACGAGCCACGAACAATTCATTACATCCGCAATTGAATTAGTATGTAGTTTTTTAAAGGAATTTCTTGAAGATCAAAAATTTGGCCAAAAAATTCGGGATTCTTTGCATTCACTACTGAATCAGCTTCGGACTAAATAGGGCGATTTGAAGCAGATGGACTTTCCTGTGTTACACTGCAATGCAAAGAATCGTAAATAATTACCCACAAACGTATCTTCTAAAAAAAAATTGATTTCCGACTCAAAAATGTGTGTATTGATAAAATGTGATTTCTATTCGCTAATAGTAATGTTTCATCCAATACTAATGGAAATAGGAATTTTTCTTATGAAATTAAAAAAATAGAGTGGATTATTATTCCAAGTGACAAGTTGAACAGTTGATAGTAACAAGCTTTTCACTATAAACATAATAACTTCTTTATGCAAATAACCACTCATGACTATAACGCCAGCAAAAGAAAGATAGACTTCAAGTTCTTATGGTAGAAATTCGATATGAGGGAGAATTTCAGGAGTGGATGATGTCTGGAATACAAACATGTCACACAGTTTGAAATTTAGTCAATTGAGGTAGGCATTTGCGATACATCTAGAAATATAAGTAACGACTTTTTCGAAAAAATTTGCTCCTTGCCATAATAACAACGACACAGAAAGATTTCATCATCATCATCATCAGTTTTATCAAAAAAGTGAGATATACCTTTGGGACGGGGGTGGTTTAAACCACACACATCAACACTACCATCAATCAAATTTTTTTTGATCAATTTAGATTTTAATACAAGTTTTAGCAATGAATTATATAACTGTTATCATTGAAGACATGGGTGACAGATGACAAAAAAAAAAGAAAAGACAAAAAAAGTTATTCAATCTAGCCACACGTTTACAAGTCAAGATATAAATTTCATTTTGATATAGATATCGTGTCCGTAATTTGAACCACACCAGGACAAATCCAACTATTTACCTGTCAGTGAGGATAATTAGACATTTGTTACCATTCTAAAAACCTTGGACTTAACACAAATCACAACAGGAAATTTAAAACTTTTATGCAAAAAAAAACTTTATTTCTTAATTTTTGTTTTGTTCAATTTTATTTTCCCGTTTTTTTTTTCTTCAACTAGAAATGTGGTTTTTGTGGTAAAATGTAAATCGGTAATAAGGAGCGTGAGAAACCCAACTAGCTATCAATCTCAACAATTTATTAGAACAAATTATAAAATGTAGGAGTAATTATTATCAATTGGAAAAGTAAAGATGCGTTCACACCACAGTTTATATAAAAATTGCGAAATAAATAATCATCTCATCCCCCACCCTTTCAGATGGTAGCCGTATCGACATTATGGTAACTATGGTAACCTGGGATGCTCCAATCCCTTTACTCTAACTACAGACAAGTGTCATTTCATCCCCTCTCGATAGTAGAGAGGGAGTATATTTGGGCGTGGTTTCTTCTGCCTCTTTTAAAAGACAACGAAACGAGGCAGATGGACTGTCATTATATACGAAAAGATAATGGTTATCATTTCGTATATAAAACTATCTTTATCTAACTTATATCAGTTAGAAGAAAATAGTAATCGAATGGTGTAGACGAAAATTTCATCTAAACACTGCATGAATGAAAATGCTTTTATTGTTCACCCTCTCAACAAATATTAGCTTTGTTTGTCAGAAGCGCTTTTGTGTAAAACCTGGGAGTTGGGAGTTTTTTTTTGCTCTCCTCTTTTTTTCCTCTTTTTTCTCTCCACTAAACAGATCAATAAAGAACGAATTTCGAAGACAAACTCTCTGAGATAGAGGGATGTAATGAAGTTTTTGTGTTCCGCAACAAGCGTATAAACGAAATTTGATGGGGTTAAAATAAATGGGTTCGTTTTTCCCTTCTTCTCATATCTTTTGTCTCTTGAAATTGTTTAGTCTCCATGTTGGCGCTAGGATCTAATCGATTTCTTCCGCCTTGTTTGATTTGAAACAGTTTATTTTTCTTTTTCCATCGCCCTTATAAGATGAGTGGTCTTTTTGCGGTATATACCAAGTCAACAGCCCATCGGCCACTGTAAATATTCATCCCAACAAAAATCTCCACTTCACTCATACAATATCGACCACTTGAAAAGTCTTTACATTTACCTGGAAATTGTAGAGATGCTCTTTTATACACGCATACACACACACACACACACACACACACACACACACACACACACACACACACGATAGGTATTTAACAGTCAACAATCCAAACCACAATATGTCGACTAACAATAGATCGCCCCTAGACGTTTACCTCTGGGGGCTAATCATGGAAATTCAATGAATATAATCAAGAACTGAATCGACCATATGGAATTTGCAGGGCCAACCTTCAACAAGAAATGAGCAACTAAAAGACTGTCTAAATATCTTGATTTGCACAACTTATTGATCGATTTACGATAAAAACTGCAACTAGTCTTGGGTGAACGAAATTTCAGCTACCTGCTCCGGTAATTTGTTAAGTAAAGAGGATTTGAAGGATTTAAAAGAGAGTTTTAGTGGTGAAACGGCCTAAACAGTCATCGAACATTGCTCGTAAACAGAACTAATATCTATTGTTATTTTGAAAACGAATGTTTTTTCCACACGAATAAATCTTCACAGAAGAGGCTCGTGCGGATTTTTACTTTTCGAAAACCAGAAGACACATTCCAAGATACTTGGCGCCTTGTAAATTCTTCTCAAAATTGAAATTGAAAACAAATTAACAAAAAAAAAACGTAACTCAGAAGCTCTTTTTTTTTATTCGTTAATCCGAGAAAAAGGAAGGAAGTTTATTTGTTTTTCCTTTCGTCCTTTAATAAGGCTTCAATATATTTTTGATGCTTGAAACATAGTGGTGACTCTACATCCGGTTCATCGGTGATTAAAAGGCTTCTAGAAAATACGCTCCACCAAACTTACTAACAGTCAAAATTTCTATATAGGGCTTCACTTATGACCCTCACAACTAATTGGTGTTAAAAACGGAATGAGTTACTTATTGATTTTTGTTTTTTTATTTACTTTTTCAAAATATGAGATGAATAACATCAACAGAAACCATTCGAAAAGAGATTTCCTCAAATAAATAAACAAAAATGCAATTTCATTGATTGATTTCCATTTCCTGTGCGTTATGGTGGTTTTGGCAAATCATAGCCAAAAATAAATTCATCGTTGTTATAGTTGTTAGACGGAAAGAGTGAATAAGAACTACTAAAATAGACATTTTATTCATCTACTATATGTTGTACCTACTCTATATTCTCTGTTCCTTGTTCGTACCCAGTGGCGGTTAAATAGACAGTGAGTAAATCTCAATGTTGTATTTGACAGACAGTAGATGAATTGATTGACATGTCCAAGCGACCCGCCGCCAGTTTCCACAACATCCATGACAACTGTTTCCGTTTCTTTCCATCAACCATATTCTTATATACAATATTTTCTACACACATACACATGCACAAAAAGAGAACAAGGAAGACAAAAAAACTACAAAATACATATGTTGATTCTTATTCATAATTCGATCAGAGGTCAAATTTTTAAAGGTCCCCCAGATTGAAGAGAAGAATTGGATTTTTGATCAAACCACAATTGCAATAATTTGCATGTATCCAAGGGGAGGCTTACAAAAATTCGTTACAAAATTTAGAATTTGCTCAAGAATAGAAAAAAGTACAAACGTAATTTCCAAATTTAGAGGAAAACTAGAGCCTTTAAAGACTCTAGTTTTCCTCTAAAACCCTAAAAAACCTGAAAAATAAATAAATATAGCATGAAAAATGACAACAACCGTGTCAAGAAACGATGAAATGATTAATGAGTTCAAGGGTCGTCATATCACCACCCTCATAATTCGCTATAATATAATTACGGTCGATTGTGGCACATAACGAGACGAGACACACACACACAGTAGATTAATATATTGGCATTGTAACACCGCCCCATCTCACCGTCTCTGTTCTCATTTCATTCTATCCTATTTGTCAGTCTTTCCTTTTGTTTTTCTATCATCCCCTTGATTTCGTAGATATAGATAGATATAATAGATAAATATGACGACAAGAGAGATAGAATAAATTGTGAATAGAGGGTTGAAAAGCGTCGCTGTCGCCGTCGCCGTCGTCGTTGTCGTCATCCTCATCGTCGTCACTATGGCCGGTTTCCGATTACAAGGAAATCCAATTGCAATGGAATTTATAATTGTGTATCAGATCCAGTGGAGAATTTCATTATCCAACGATAAGTGCGCTAACATTATTAGTCCCTTGAGAAGGGATAATAGCATAAGGGTGAGAGAGTTTTTCGTTTGACATTAAATAAATTCGATGTTTTTATTTATATTCGTTATCGATTAATTTGTGGTACCTAGTTTTTGGTTGATTTAAAATCATTAAAAAAACTGCAATCATCTCATATTTGAATTAATTTAGTAATGTCGGTACTAATCTTGTCAAACAGTAGTTATCGATATCGAATTTCGTGCTCTTCACAAAAGACAGGTCACTGCACCTTTTTTTTGCACTGCATCGAACAGCAAAAAAACGTCTAGAATTGTGTGTATCTATATGTAATCTCTTTCAATTATGCGCTATTTAAACTATTAGCCCTCTTATAAACGACAGGACACATCAATGAGACCCATCGACAAGGCTATTGTCAGAAATTCATCCCAACTATACAATGAACTCTCTATCATGATGATGATTATCAGAGGATACTTGAAAATAGATCGAATTACAAGAGGCAGCTAGGTACTACATAGTTTAGTTTATACATACATAGGTATATCATGTATAGGTATATACAGCATGTGTGTAGGTACCTATAGGATAGGTATAGAAAATTGATGAAAAACTGGAGGTCCTGTCAAATGATGGAATCTGCAAATTTGATCAGCTGTCTATTGACGAAAAAATACCTTTTTTCCAAATGGACTCTTAAAAGACTGATTTCAAACAAATAGACGACAATGGAGTGACGAAAGTAAAGGTGAAATTCAAGGACTCTTAAAAGAGAAATCAAGGACTTTCAATAACAACGTAAAAAGAACACAAATGAGTACTAGACGGCATGTGTTCAATCTCTTTCCTAATTTAATTTAGCCCCACAGAAGCGCATCCCTTATTAACCTTTACTGTGGCGTAACTTAAAACAAAAATCTAAAGTAAAGGTAACACTATGGAGGGGATCTATTTTGAATTTCCGCCTTCGGGTGTTAAATTTGGAGTTACGTCACTGAGTTTTCCTACTTTAAATTTCAGTAAATACAATGAAAAGAAACTGAAAGTGATTTTCCTATACAATAGCGAAAAAAAAGCACTGTGTAATTTTTAAAGGAAACGTTCGATTTTCTAGTTAACCGGGTTATGGTATCAAATATAGAACACATCAAACCTAAACAACATCTCATGGTTCATGGTCGATAATTAATTTGATGCGTCTTCTCCTCTAGCAAATGAAGGGTGGATTTTACGAGGGTGGCAATGTTACTAATGAAGTAATTGCGGAGTACACGTGTTCTCTTTAGTAAATAACTGGCATTAGTGTCCATACCAATCAGTATCAAACACCTTAGTAACTGTTGCTAAGGAAAATCACTATATAGAGGGGTTAATCAAATCAATCCCACCAAAAAAAAAATACACAATGTAAGAAAAATACTATAATAGGTACAACATTTTGGGAAATCTTTACAACTTGTGAGAAAAAGAGTTAACCCTTTACTGGATTTTATAGAAGAAAAAACGATTTTAACTACCAAAAACTGTTGATTGCAGGTAGAAAAAAGGGGTAGTTTAAAAAACGATTACTTCTAATCAAAAGGGTTAAATCGATTGATACGGATGAATAGTCGTAGTTGAAAAAATAAATAAATATATGTGAGAATTGTTAAAGATTTGTATAATTTCCTAGAAAGGTGAATGAGGGTTGGAATTTCTCAAAAAAATAAAGAAAGGGTTGGTGAGAATTTTGCAACGTTGATGTATAAAAACTTCAATATGTTTTATTTTTTTTCTTTCCAAGTGTTTCAACTTAACTAAAACACTCGGCAAAGTCGAAACATTCTGGTTTCTACAAAAGTAGTGTTTGTATAACAGAAGTGTTTATTTAACTGGAAAAACATCCCTCGCTTCTTTTTCGACCCTTATTATATATACTGCCTTTTTCGTTTTCTTTTCGAAACAATATACTCTCATCAATTTGTATGTTGCTCCAAAAAAAAAAACACGAATATAAACCACAAATTTAGCGGCAATGGTTTTCATCAGTTCTTCAATCCCTCGTTGTAGCTTCAAGCACTATAAGCTTGAAGAAAACAAAAATAACTTCGAATGAAAGTAATATGAATCTTGTTATATTTTTAAATTGTTCATTTCTCAGTAAACAACCAAATTTATTATCTACACCTACAATATAAGAATTATTATCTATACAATAACATATTGCGATGAAAATTGAGATGAGTGGATATTAATAAAAATGATACGGGAAACATAAAAAAATATAAAAATAAAAATTGTATATTTTTTCTGAGGTATTGTGGAAGTTGACTAAAACCCTATAGTATACTATAGTGGTGTAAATTGGGGAAAATATATTAAGGTATCAAATTTTACTACGTTTCACTGTCGTAAAAAAAAATTGGGGGATTGTATGATGCGATATCGAGAATGTAGGGTCGTAAAAATTATTAATTAACTACAGACTTTTCCAGGATTCTACTAAAAAAATATATATAGGTATACATGAAAGGATAGACGCAATAAATTTTCACCAATTACTTGCAATTGATCCATTTTTCGGTTACAATCTTTACTCAATAAAATAATTTTTTTTACAGAGGATCGTATTTTGAAGGAAGTAAAAGATTAACTATAAAGTGTGAAAAATAGCGACGTTTTAATTGATAAAAATAAGGTGCCGGCTCAAAGTTTGAAATAAAACAGGGAAAATACGTAAGATTTTACATTTTCAAGCGATTTTTTTAGTTTTTGAATATGTTTCCAATCATCTATCAATTTCTCTGTCTACTTTTGTTCATTCTTTTTCTTGAAACATATGATTATTGGCCCAATTTCTAACTCGCCCTATGTGTTTTTGTCAAAAAGCAACTATACTATATGTAGGTATATGGGAAAAGAAATACCAATTTTTACTTTCCTCCAAGGCAAATACCCCATCATCATATAAGTAATAACTATAAAAGAAAGGTAATTCGGTTTTTCTTGGGTGTCTTCTAGGGTTGAAGCTGCTATCATCATATAAGAACAGCAAATATAGTCTACATTTTCAGATTCTCTGGGGCCCCTTTCGGGTTGGATCCTACGATATAACGAGCCGCTGATTGGAATTTGCTTATAACAATAGTGGTCTAAGTTTCAAGTTATTTCGGATTTTGATATAGCGATACTCATCGAATGTAACGTCGTCGTTTTCATGGTATTTGCAATGCTGTTATAACCGCGAATTTCTTATCAGTAGGTATCAATAATATGATTAAAACAGCTTTTTTGTATTGCATTTACCGATTGAAAAATCAGGACGACAACACTGATTGTGACGACAATCAGCTTCTTTAAATCTCGATCAAAATGTGAAGCTGCAAATTACTTGATTAGTAGACTACTTTGAATTTGATTTTCTGTATCTGAACTATATATTTTACCACATTTCAAATAAATTACTTCACTTGTGAATTTCAGAAATACCCCTAAAGTTATCTGAATTTAGATGGTGGTGGTGGTGTATTATACCTACTACACGAAAGGTGAATTTAGGACTGGCAAACAGGCAACAATACAACAGTAGTAGGAGCAGAAGCAGCAGCAGTAACAGCAACAGCCAGGCAAAGGCAGGTAAGGGTGGCTGGAGCAGAATAATGGCGTAATTTGATATCAGCAAGCGGCTCCCTATTTATACACGGGCGTACATCCGACAAGAGAACGAGCGCAACCAGCCAGCTCTCTCGCCTAGTAAAAGCGTTTGGCAGGGTACATCCACATCTATATCGACTATACATACAAATACACATATACAGACACAAATTTAGAGACGGTACCCGAATATATAACATAAATATATACACACACACGCATAGTATAGTTGAAATGAAACGACGTCCTGAACGACGTATGTTGTATTTGTTCTTTATGTAAACGTGCATCAAACACACCAGGGGGCTAGCGACTAGTCTCATCATCATCATCATCCTGTTCAATAATAAAGACTTGTCCCTTGAATTTACGTGCACCCTCTCTAAATAACAACTGTAATTATTAAATCCCCAAAAACATCCAGGTAAAGAGAGAGAATTACAAGATTTTATTATAATTATCACATTTTCAACCATCCCCTTAACAACAATAGAGACGATTTAATTAAAACGAAACGAAAAAAAAAGGTTGAAGACAAAAAAGTTATGACAGACCCATTGGGCTGTAGGAAAGACGACTCGAACTCGTTGTGTGTTCTTTCTTAACAACCACCAAAAAAAAAAAACCGAACGAACGAACCCAAAAGAAATAAATAAAGAAATTTTTACTTGATCGACCAGTAAAGTTGCTCGGCCCCGCAACTCATCTGTTTAAATTCTATATAATGCTATGTCTACGCGTAATCTAAATCGACTCACGTCCCATGTGCGACAATCTCGTGACAACTCCTGTATAAAGTTACACACATCGTTTGTGTGTGTTGTATATTATTATGGTACCATTCTAATTTGTAGATGGGTGGCTTATTTATTGGCCCTAGAAATATCGACGAGATATGACACTGTAGGTGGTATATGTCTGTATATACCTATAATATCGATAAAATTTCTAAGACCATTTGCTGATTATCTTATTTTACAGAAAATCATGAAATGTCATGTTCTTGTACATTACACAGACGAACCAGCACTACTACAGGGGGTCCTTTTAACATTACATAGACAGGGATACTCATCTAGCGTTACGGCGTATAACCAACCCACAGTTTCGATGGATTACTTGAGTTGCTCCATTCTGCAGAGTTACGGTTCTATAGAGCGTTACCGTGGGATCGTACCGTACCTATTGAAATCGTACGTTTTCTTTTATTAACCCAATAAAAATTTTCTTCCTAAAAGGAAAATTCAGGCTTTTTTTGAACAATTGATTTCGAACAAAATCTTTTCTACTTTGTCCATAGAATAGAGTTTCCACAATCTCTACCCCTATTATTTTCATCTTTTTTTCCTGTTTCTGTGGGTGCGTACAAAACAAAAAAAAAGTGAAGGCGTAACAAAAAAAAAAAAGAGTCACCTTGTAAACCACGAACCGCAAATGTAATAAAACCAAATCCTACAATTTTTTCCAGAAATCTGATATTTGAACAAAACTTAACAGCAACTGTGCAATGAGGGTATCAGACCATTGCAATTATTCTCTGCTTCTCGTATGGAACGAAAAGGGTGCAAACCGTGATAATCACTCATCTGTTGTTTGGTTGGAACTGTACGATAATATTGATGATGAGGTATAAATGTAATCTGATATCAAATTTCTTCCCTTTTTTCATAAATAAAAAAGAAAGGAAAAAAATCGCTAACCCTTTACCTACAATATGTACGTGATTGTGTACAAAAACGTCAAATTCCCCGATTTTTTAGAATCAAGAATAAAACAATTTACTACAATCGGGTATAATAAATGTGTACAATTTTCAGACAGATCAGCTAGTTTCGTATCAAGTCAAAGACTAAACAATCAACAATTACTTGTAAATAAGAGAATATGCAGCATTCTTGTAATTAGTGCATTGATATAATAATTTGTTGCAGTTTATTGGAAATTATAAAATATATGTAGAAATGCTGGAGGTAAAAAAAGAATACCTATTTCCTAGATGTTTTAAGACTGGAAAGAACGAACAAAAAATTGTAGTGTCTTCCTATTAGTACGTTCCTAGTTTATGTGACATTAACCCCTGATTTGTAGGAATTCCATACATATCCCACTTTTTTAACTATCACCCATACCACCCCAGGTTTTTCTCTGATGTCTAAATACAACCGGCTGTATCAAATGACAAACATACTGACATTTATGGCTAGATCCGTATATTCAAATATAGAAGAAGCAATGATTTTTCCTAATTTACAAACACCACCCTCTTATTTTTTCAACAATTTTCTGTTTGTCTCGTTGAAAAGATAATAAGAGCTAGTTATGGGTGTTGATGATCGTTGATGATAAAAATCAACAAACCTTTGACGATTATGGATAATGACTGATTTTGAAGATCGGTACCAGAGATAATTTCAGAGATTTGAATCTGTTTTTTTTTTTTGAACAAAGACCTAAAGGCCAATATTACTGGTCTTGCTTCTGAAAAATTCTAAACTGGATCCAATCAATAGTGTAATATGATGGGTGGATATTGATAAGAACCGGCAACTGGAAAATATACCTACACGTACAACAAAAGAACTAAGGAAGAATTGAAGCGAGGGCAAAAAAAATTATGGATTTATTTTCCAAAAATTTCTTCCATATTTACCTAATAATAATTCTTGTATGACAAGTAGGAGTTTGTTTTATTGTCAGTTATGTGTGAAATTTCCATAATTTTTTTATTTACAACCAAATTAGAAATGTCACATTTTCACTATAAAATCTTAACGGTCTATAAAATGATAATGTTTATAACATAGTTGTAATGTCAACATTTTTAAGAGAATTTATTGTGACGTCTCGTCTGTTGATCGAAATTATGAGACGACATTTTTAATTCCCTTTTTTTCATTAAAAAGAGTTTTTTTCATTGTATGAAACGGAATTTTACATTTAATTTTTTGATACAACCGTTGAAACAGCCACTGCCCAAAAAAGAAGACCAAAAAGAGCAAATATTTTACAATCTTTAGATTTGTAGTTTTGTTGATCCGCGGCACACTAGTGCTTCGTGAAACTTTATCGGCTATAAAGTTTTTCTAGCTATATTATTAGTGCTTCGTAGGGCCAAGAAAGTACTCCATTGGTCCCGAAGGATTGGAAAATACTGCTCTAGATGGTCACTGATCACTAAATACGACTGCCTTTTTATGGTCGGTATACAGAGGTAATTACATAGACAGCTTCCTGTAGCTGTATCGCTTTTCGTATACAGACTTACAATTAACCCTCCTTAAGTTGACCTCCTAAGGGATCACTAGTTTCTCAATGATTGATTACTTTACTGTTTAGAGTCTATTTGCATTATCTATTATCAGAGCTGTCACTACGACTTTCAGCACTTATGGCCAAATACAAAAATTACGCCTCATTTTCGGAAAACAAACGATAAAGTGAGATCATCATCGCCTTCATATCTGAGCTGGGCAAAGGGTCAAGATCTCGCAAACCAATTTTCAGCGCCTGTATAGAACCGAGGACATATGTATGCTAGCTAGGACTCCGTCTATTGTAGGTACGTGTATAACAACTTTGTATTAATATTATTATTCAATTTTACATTAAGTACAACAACACCGTAATTCCCATAGTAGTCGACATTAATTTTGATGACTTTGTTCCAGTTTCGTCTACATACCGGTCATCCGTCTATGCAGTTTTTCGCCTCTTTCATCATTCTTTTAGTACACATTTTCCACGTTTGTTTGTCTTATGTTGAGTAAGCGACGTCAATTCAGCAAACAGAAAGCTTTATACTTGCGTCATCCTCACAAACAGCTTTTTCAGTCACTTTGAAACAGAGAACCACACGAGAATGTTAGAAATGTATAAATAATAATAATAATATATTTTTTTCAAAGTTGTAAAAGCTCAGTGACCTAAGAAGCTTATATACTATATAAGGCGGGAAATAGAGAAAAATACAACTCGTGGAATTGTTTGTAGGAAAGAAAAATATTGTAGTTTCATTCACTTCATTTTCAAGGTTACCAGGACATGACTATGATAATAATGATGATGACTGTAATTATAAAAATGATAATGACCGCGATTTTTTGCAAGTTGCACAAAAATTTCCTAAACCTGAATGATTGCAGTTAATAATAAAAAATTCTTTTCGAAGCAAACTATAAAAAAATTAATTGAAACAAATAATAATAATAATAACAGGTAAAAATGATAAGAATTTAACAAATTATCGTGTAAGTTTGACGGGTTATCGAATATCTGAAAACAAGGCAATGGGCATTTAAATCGTTTGTATGTACAAATTTGTCACATGGTTCTACCCGTAATATTTCACTGTTGTATATTGGTATGTGTATAATTATAATGTATATGTATAGATATATCTGTGAATATGTGTGTGGTCATTCTATCCAAAATGAAAAACTCATAAATTCATTTTATTATCACTTTATCACCAAATTAAATGCGAAAGATGAATCTGAAGATGTGATCGGTGACAGGACACCAAAAATTTATTTATATCGTACTTCTTGTCTTTCCAACTAATCAAATTTTTCAAATAAGTTGCTCCATTATTGTTAAATATTTTTTTTTTATATCCGAACGATCGAGGTCTGGAAAATCGAGCGTCGACTCGACTACCTCAAGAGAATTGTTTTAAATTTGTTTTTTTTTTAAGGAAAAAAATAAGTGGTTTCATTTTCACTTCCTAGTTCCTACTTTATAGACTTTCTTCTTCTTCTTCCACACATCCATATAGTACAGATTCTACCCCCTTAAACTCTGGAAAAAACTGATTCATTTTGAACAGCTGTCGGCACTTGGGATAATTTATTATCGAAAAAATCGTCCGCTAGGGGACTTGTTATATTCAAACATCCCGTTAGTTAGTTCAACCTACACACCCTTATGATATAATATTGTGAAAATTTCTCCCGGGTTTCTATATAGGACCTATTATAAAAAATATATGTGTGTCACACGTCTTTCTATCTTATCTGCTGATCTTCAAAATTGTCAACGTTTATAATAATAAATTTTGGAAATGACTATACTAAACATACGGA
>JAZBHA010000722.1:0-19833 GCA_037464855.1 Iselma pallidipennis
ATTAATTTTTATTAATTTTTTCTTAATTGAAACGGTTATTTTTCCTCACACAGTTTCATTTCCCGCACAATTTCAATTTTCCAACCCCCAAAACTAAGTCGATAAAATAATGTTCTAATTTATCGATTATTTGGGCTAATTATCAAAATCTACTCGATTTTTCAGTAAACTATATACAGCATGTCCTGAAAATTGTTACACAATCTTTCAAAATCTATCATCATTTTAGATTTAAACGGGCTAGAATTTTGTAGAAAAGCTGTTTTTTCAGTCAGAAAGAGAAGTAACTTCTGTCTAGTTTTCGGCTTTTCAGTAATAAAAAGTTCGAAATTTTTAAATCGAATTACTTTGACTATTTCACTCATAGTAATTATAACCAATCACATTCCACTATTTCAAATTTTTGCACCAATGGCGTCATTATTACAGCGATAATAATACGTGTGTTATTACAGCGATAATAACACTAGTGAAATTTGGTGATAATAATTAAATGTCAAATGTCAACTGTCAACATGTGAATTGATTATAATTACTATTCGCCAAATAGTCATGCTAAATACCACTCGAGTAATCGTGATATTGTCAAAAAAATTTCTCTTAAGCGTTTTTGTCTTGAGCAACATTACTCGTGTCAATTGTTCTCTTTATTACTTAAGATAAAAACACTCGAGCTGCGCTCTCGTGTTTTTATCAAGTAATAAAGATAACAGTTGACACTCGTATGTTGCTAGACAACAACGCTTTCGAGAAAACTTTTTTTTGACAATATCACTCACTCTTGTGATATTACTGTTGAAAATAATCACTGAAAAGATAATAATAACATGAACGAAGAGTAATCAGGAAAGGTAAGAATATTTTATTAAGAAAAGTTAATTAATTCGTCTTATGAATGAACATCAATTTATTTCACAATAAATACAGTAGAGTCGGGTTGAAGCGAACTCCGGGGGACCAATCAGAACGGTTCATTATAAACGAGATTCGTTGTAACCGAGTTCGTGATATGAAGAATTGCCACACTTTTAGTTCGTTTTAATCAAAAGTTCGCTTTAAACGAGTTCGTACTGTATAGGTACTTGGACTTTATACCTCGAATTATTAAATATTCGAATTAACGAGGCCGAAAAACAAACAAAAACCAATTTAATTGATCCTAATTTATTATATCGTACACCGACATATTAGGTAACATCAAGGATTTTACAATTACTGGTTTTGTAGTTTTGTGGAAAAATTTGGACTAAAAGTGTTCTCTAAATCATATTTTCTTTATAAATGAAATCTGGAAAATGACTAAAATATTAACAGAATAGGGACTTGAGTATACCGGTTACTTTAAACCCAGTGGCGTGTTATTAATCTCGGGGGCCCTGGGCAAGTTAAACTGGAAGGATCCCTTCAGACAAACAGCCCATCATCATATCAATAATAATTAAAAAATAGGCGATTCAACATTTTTGGCGGGTTCTTTGGGGGCTACCGTAACATTTGAGGCCTCAGAGACAAATAAATGACAACAAAAAAAAAGTATTTTTTCGGCTTCGTTTTGGCCCTTTTACATTGTTAAACCTCTATTATGTAATTAAGTGTCTAATTATGGAAAGTGGCGAATTATCGAGGTTCTACTGTAAATAAATGCTTTGAATGGATGGTTTATGCGATTCCCATCACTTCACTAATTTATGGAATACCTACCTATTATCTTTTTTATTTTGATTAATTTCTATGTAAATAATCCACTTTTTTAACTGAAATGAGTCACTGTTTTTTCAGCAATCCATCGTTTAACTACTAAAACTGTTGTAAATTAGCAACAATTTCTCGCGATTTGCCATTTCTTCTCGCCGTCTAGACACAAAAATAACAACATCTGTTTAAAACAGTTATCAAAAAAAGAAACTAATCATCCTTTCGAGAGCAGTTTTTTAAATAATTATTTACAATAATAGATAGTAATATAGAGCAAAACCTCTGTAATACGGACACTTTAGGGACAAACAAAAAGTTCCTTAATGTAGACTGATCCGAATTAGGAAGGAAGGAGGTCCCTATGAACTTACAACCTTCCTGTATTAAGGACCTTAGGTGTCCGTATTATAGAGGTTTTACTGTATATTACTCATAATAATATACAACTTTTTACGCTAAAAACAAATATTCTCTCTAATTATACAATAAATCACCTTTATCACTAGTTGTTTTTTTTGCCACACTTAAACAAAAATTCCGGAATTATACTAAACGTTTTCCTCAATGAATTTAATATTTTTTCCCAAAAATACAGTATATTTAACGTATTCTTGGTGTATTTTTCCCACTAACAAATTAAATTAACAAATTTGTGTGAACACAAATTTTTAAATAAACAGTTCCGTAGTTTTTTTTTTATGAAAAGTGAATCTTTTCCACACAATCTTAGCATATGTGTCAAGTTTTTAAAAAGAAAATTCGCATTTTTTGTATCAATAAATGGTTCTAATGTAGAGAATTTTCGGTGTTTTTTTTTTTTTTTGTTGCAATAATGAAGTCGAAATACCAATGGAAAGGTGTACCAAAAGGCCAACAGCATCCTGATCGATTCTTTTGGGTGCCATTCTTTCGGTACGTTCCTGTCCCTTTGTATAAAACAATTATTCTTCTTAATTGAAATCATAGACTCAATAATTCATTTTAATAGAGTTAAATCTTTAATATTGATGATTTAAAAGGAGGTTTAATTGTATAACAACAAGAGGAGCACCTAATACGTAATAGTGCTAGTGGGGCTAGTGCGTGTTGTTATCATTATTAATAAATAGTATTATTATTGTTTTATTTTTGCAAGAAAAAGCCAGAACAATGATGCATTTACTATCAACATTGCTGATTGAATTCATAGCATTTCTATACGTTATACAATATATCTTGTGAGTGATGAAATGCAAAACAGTTCTCTCATATCTAATCGTTTTAACAATTCCTCTCTGTTATTCTAACTTTAGTTATAATTTAGTTTTTCAACAACATGGATGCAATTTCATTGAGTAGTAAATACGATATTTGGTTTGATTGTGATTCCAGGTCAATCATGTCTGGTGATTCACCGAATACACTAACAAGTGAGAATGTGTTCGAGTTCCCAACACAAAAGGATAGTGGCGGTCGTTCCTCACCAGGACCCACAACATCCAAAGAAACTGGTGTTGTTCATGCTTCTGTTCTAATCGAACCACATCAACAAAAAGACAAAACAACCACCACAAAAGATGATCATGATGATCATAAAGATGAAGATAAACCCGATTTTTCATCACCGATTCATAATAATCCCGCGGATGATCGTGAGAAATGTCGACGTTCCGATGGTGATAAGACATTACCATTAAATGATCCTAAATATGATGAGACATGTGGTGATGGTAAAAATAATATCAGTAAAAATCTAGTGAATGGTGATATGAAAAAAGATCAATATGGATTACAAAATAGTTATGATGAAGAGAGTCGTGGTGGTGGTGGTGATGATAATGATCCATGTATTGTGAATTGTTTATATTACACTAATGAATGTTGTAGTTGTTCAATAATGTAGAAAAAGAATTATTTTGTGATATATTATGATTATCTCAATTATCTTCATTAATGCTAATTTAATTTGGAACAAGTGAGTGCTTTTTATTTGTGTAAATATGTCGTGAAGTTTTTCCCTCCAAAATTAATATACCTACTGTGCAATAATTTACAGTACATATTTGGCTCTATTTTTGCAAATAATCAACAAGTATTCTGTTAATAGTAGTATTTCTTATCATAAATAAAACTATCAATATATGTTTTTTAAAAGTTATTTTAATTTACATAATATTAACAAAACGTTTTGGAAATAATTAGAAATTTTCGTGCAAGGACAATTTATCTAACAAGTGACATAAAAATAAAACAGTCGTTGAAAATAAAAAAAAAAAATAAAAAATTAAACCAAAAATTCTCCACCATTAATATAATCCAGCTTCTATAGTAGATTTTAATTGACACTTTTTTTTATAGAAGCTGAAAATTTGCCTATCAACTATCACATTCAACAGCTATTTTTATTTACATCCGAGTAACAAAAAGTTCGACGAAAATAATATCAGTACAAGCTAATTAACTGGGCTTTGTATGCGTGGGTGTGTGAAAAAGAGAGCTGTAGGCAAAAGTAGGTCCCTTCCTGTGGCTGTGCGAAGTTGAAATTTTGCAAACAAGGATAGCAAAAATAAATGTGTCATCCCCGAAAAATCACTCCCTTATGGGTAAACTACCCTTTTTCTAATCCGTAGAGGCAAAAGGCACTCACCAGACGAAGCAGAAGGTATCAAAACCTTAAGTATGAATTTTTTGAAATTTCTATCTTGCGTATTTCCTTCCCAAATTAAACGGAAATATTGACAACGAACTGATTCATCAATCATAAGCGTCAGTCTTCTGTTTCGTTTGGTGAGCGCCTTTTACCCCTAGGGGTTAAATATGGATTGTTTGGAGGTGTTTACCGCATAAGGGGTGGTTTTGCGAGTGTGTCCACAAAATTTCAACTTTGTATGATCACAGGAAGAGGATTAGACCCCTACCGAGCTGTAAATTTGAAACTATTCAAAATACAGGAATGTCACTACAACTAATCACCTTATCATTTTATCACTTAATATTAAGTACTGTGAAAAGTAGAAATTTGCAAATTGTACAAAATATAAATTTTCGTGTAGTTTCAATGGAAGCTTTATCCTATAAACGAATCTCAGAACAAAAAATCGACTAGATATTACTTATAATTAGTGATAAGAAAATCGTTCCCCTTTAAAAATAATTAAATTTAAATAAAATAAATCACGATGTATAGATTGGTAATGGATGTGCTTCTGAATTAATAACAAATTTGTCTAAATCCAACAATTTTGGATTATCACTAAATAACAAATATAGATATTTTAATGTTTCACTAAGAAAGAATGATTCCATTTTATCTTTAGGACGTACATTTGTTGGACTACGTACATTACCAATTGATGTATAACCATTTTTAACTTTTGTATAATTTTCAAAACCTTGAAATATTTGCCAACCCCAATCTTGATACGTTCGATTATTACTAAATTGATACATATACCATAAACTTTCTATATATTCCGGTCGTAATAAATTATGTGCATCATTCGATTTTACATAAATATCATTAGAATTTTCACCTTGTATATTGAAATAAGTTATTTCAGGTGCTAGAAATGTTGGTTGTTGTGCATAGGTTTGATAACATGTTATCAATAATTCTTCAGCTAGACGCATATGATTATCAGGAAGACCATTATGTACACCTAATGCTAATGTACCTGGTAGATAACATGTTAAATGGTCCATTTTTGGTTTGAAATCTTTACCACCAACTAGTAATTCACCCAAAAATAGAAAACCATTCGGAACTGTACGTTTAACTAGATGTTTCTCCATTCCTGTTACACTAGTCACGTAATCATCCCGTAAACTGGAACCAGGAAAAGGAAAATTGTTAGATTTTATCCATTATTGAGTATTCGATCAAATAACTTACTAATCAATAGTTTTTCCAGTTTGTATCCATTGTTTCAATAAATATTCATAATAACTATCACCACGTGCCCCCAGTGTTATCGTAGAATAAGACCTAAACTGGCCAGTATTGGCATTAATAAATATAGGAACTAAACCATCTTTCTTTTCAAGTTTATGAATATGTCGTGAAACTCGCGATACAGCAGCCTAGAACAACAACAACAAAATCAACTCCAATTCATTTCTTATTCCATTTGAGGATTAAATATGAATTACTTCATATTTCGGATTGCCCGTAGTACGACTTAAATCACGAAATTCCAATTGTATTGTTGTAACTTCTGATGTACTACTGTCTGGTGACCATTTCGGTGCATGAGCTTTCCTTGTAAATAAATTAATATCAGAAAAAGGAACACCTGACTCTGACTCAAAACATGGCAATAATCTATCACCTAAATCAGTCTACAATGATAACAATAATTAACACAAAATTTTCTAAATGAATTAAAAAAATTACCGCCTTTGTTAGAAATAAACTATCATGTGTTAAATGATAAATACTTAATAAACCACCTAACACTCGAATTGTAATTTCAAATAAATTTACATCACGATTAATATCAAAATGTAAATGTTTATCAATCCAATCTCTAGCTTCTTCATATTCAGTTTTTAAACCCATTATATAAATTGTATCAATTGCATCAACAATTGTTAAACCTAAACCAAACCAATCATTATATGTCTCGGATATTGGTTTCAAATGATCATGTCCCCATGCAAATTGTTTATATCCTTTCCAAGCATGTTTAAATGCTCCAATAACAGCTTCTTGACGTTTCGTTGTAGGTCCAGTAAATTTATTCTCAATCTTTGGTGGTAATAATACATGATTATTCTTTCCAGTATCGATTACATCAACATTATTTGGTTCTTCTAATACTTGATTCTCATTACTATGTTCAATGTTATTAGTTTCAATATTATTGTTATTATTATCATCGTTATTATTATCATTATTATTATTATGATTATCGAGGAAGTTGTTGTTAATATCGGCAATATTGGCCCCTTGATTTAATTGTTGTTCTTTCTCCGGTTCAGTTGTTATTAAATAGAAAATTGTTAAACATAGAACTATTGCTATTGTATAAATACAGCTGCGTTGACACTTTGATAATTGATTCCATTGCTAGAAATTATTGTAATTAATTGATCCAATTCAATAATTAATTAGAATTTAATTACCCTTTTGAAACTTTTTGGTCTTTTACGGTCGAGTATTTCACGATCGGACACATCAACAGCGACATGGTCCATTTTATATAACTATGTTTTCCTACAATTTAGGGGTTTTCAGCATTATTTTCGACCAGAAAAAAAGGGGATGTTTTAACTCTGGGCCATAATTAATATCTAAAAAAAAATTAAGGGAACCACACTCATCATACCCCCGAAATTTTCGACTTGACAGCTGTCAAAATTTGACGTAAGTGAATCACACAAGTCACACTGGTGACTCGCTTTGGGGTAGGCAACCAAATATACACCCAATCCTAAGAAATTACTAGAAAAGTACAGATACATTAGAAAAATGAAATATTTTGAAGAGAAACGATACACCTAAATAATATACAGTACTGGCTACATGTTATAATAAATCACAAAGCTAATAATCGACCAAAAACCTAGGTGACTCTTATCTAGTGTATTTGTCACCTCAGTGTTTGTCATCCTTGAAATAGACAGGAATTTTTAGGTTGCTAATGTTGGCTGCCCTGATTTTGTTATTTTCAAATCTAGGGTTAACCTAAAATTTGTTCGTCGACTATTTAACCAAAAATAATATTAATTTTATTGTTTGTGTGTAATAAATTTTGATTGTTTCTGAAAGAAAATGTTGTCGGTGCAAGGAATGAACCAATCTGGTATTCCAGATAAGATGTGGCAGCCCCCATTTGTTGTTTTTGAAACAACGTAAATATCAAAGTTTTTCTTTATTTTGCAATTTAATTCAATTACTTATCAAAATAATCCATTTATTATTATAGGATGGGTGAATTTACAATTGAATTATATTGGAAACATGCACCACAAACCTGTCGAAATTTTGCTGAATTATCACGTCGTGGTTATTATAATAATACAATCTTCCATCGTATAATCAGAGATTTTATGATACAAGGTGGTGATCCTACTGGTACTGGTAAAGGTGGTTTATCGATTTATGGACAAACATTTAAAGATGAAATCCATCCAGAATTAAAACATAGTGGTGCTGGTATATTATCAATGGCAAATTCTGGTCCAGATACAAATGGATCACAGTTTTTTATTACATTAGCACCAACACAATGGTTAGATGGTAAACATGCAATTTTTGGACGTATCCATGCTGGGATGAATGTTGTCAAAAGGATTGGTTTAGTTGAAACTGATAAGAATGATAGGCCAGTTGATGAAGTGAAAATTCTCAGAGGCAAAGTACTTAAATCGTAAATTTTTGATTGTAAACAATCCTTCTTTTATAAATTAATAATAAATTATTTTTAATTAATTCCATAATTAGGTTGGTGATATGGAAATTTGACAAACCTAACCACAAATTATTGGAAACCTAACCTCAAATTATTAGAAACCTAACCTAAAAATCCTTTCGAAAAAAATCGAAAACAGCACAAGATATTGAATAATTCTTCCTTTTGGCTAACAAAAATTATGTGATTCCCCCGATTTATATGAATATCTATGTAATTCTGAAGTTGTTTTACATAATTTGAGATTTAAATGGGTGATTCGACCATTACAGTTCATCCTCTAACAAACAATCCAACATTAGCATGGAAAGAAATCTCAAAAACGCAAAAAGTCGTAAAAGTCAACGTTAAAATACCAAAAAAACCGGTCGATTCCAATAAAGTACGTTTTGTTTGTATGAGTGATACACATTCACTAATCCGTAATATTACTTATGAAGTACCGGATGGTGATGTTTTTATACATGCTGGTGATTTTACAAAATGTGGACAAAAAGATGAAGTTATACAATTCAATAATTGGCTCGGTAACCGAACAATCACCTTTCCTCTTTAATTCCTAGTTGTATTTTATTATAAAAATTTTAGGTAGTTTACCACACAAACACAAGATTGTAATCTGTGGTAATCATGAATTGAGTTTTGATGAGACATTTTCGGAATGTTTTAGAAAAACCTCACGACATACCGATAATTTAAAAGATGATGAAGTACCCAATTATGGTAATACAAAAGATAATATTAGCGATGCTGCAAATACTCAAAATATCCGTCAATATTTAACCAACTGTATATATTTAGAAGATTCCGGTATTGAATTGTATGGAATCAAAATATATGGTACACCATGGTAAATTAATTGACCAAATCGTCTCTATATTATACCTCAGAAATCGTATATTTTATTATTATTATTTAAAGGCAACCAAAATTTGGAGGATGGGCATTCAATCTGGACAGAGGACAGGAATGTTTAAATAAATGGAATTTAATACCGAATGATATTGATGTGTTAGTGACACATTCACCACCATTGGGTCATGGTGATTTAGTTTGTTCCGGTGTACGAGCTGGTTGTGTTGAATTATTATCAACTGTACAACAACGTATCCAGCCGAAATACCATATTTTCGGACATATACATGAAGGATATGGTGTAACATCGGATGGTAAAATTATATTTATTAATGCATCCACATGTGATATCAATTATATACCCAGAAATATGCCAATAGTATTTGATATGCCATTAGCTACAGGACAATCTAAAGATTAAAAAAATCCAGTATTTTAGTTAATTTTTATATTATACAGTAATTATTATAATAAAATCGTAATTAACAGATTCATGATTCTGATCAGATTGATTTTACATAAAAGGAAGAGACATGATCAATACTATTAATTTTTTTAAAAAATATGACTGAAAATTGTAGAGATTTTAGGAAAAATCGTATAAAAAGGAAAGTTTATTCTACTGATATCCAGTCACATCTCAAAAAATTCAACCTGTTTTTTGTACATTTAACAAAAAAGAAATAAAAATTGCTACAATGGGAACTAAATAAAATTTTAATTTAGAATAATATCCTATATATGTAGATCTGTTATATGTTAGACGTAATTATCATTAGATTAATATGGAACATTGGAGAAGAGATAAGAAACTGATTCTCCATTATGTGTCCGTCTCACAGCCTCTGCAAACATCATAGAAACATCTATGCACTGTAACAACGATAAAAAAATCAATGTACAATTATTTCAAACAGGAATTTTTATAAATATCACCTGAATCTTTGAACAATCTTTCATATGTCCATCCTGTGGTATAGTATTTGTGACAACAACAGCTTCAAAACATGCATTATTAATCCGTGTAATTGCCGGTCCAGAAAAGATACCATGTGTTAGAATTGCATAAACTTTTGTAGCACCAGCTTCGGTTAATTTCTCAGCTGCATGACAAATTGTACCACATGTATCAGCCATATCATCAACTAGTATAGCTACACGATCTTTAACATCACCAACCAATACCATTGATGCAACTTCATTAGCTTTTTTACGTTCTTTATGGATTAAAGCAAATTCAACATTTAAACGATCAGCAATTGATGTAACACGTTTAGCACCACCAGCATCCGGTGATACAATTATACTATTTCGCCATTCAACAATATTCTCTTTAATCCATTTTAATACAGCCGGTTCAGCATATAGATTATCCACTGGTATATCGAAGAAACCTTGAATTTGGGATGCATGTAGATCCATTGTTATTATATGATCAGCACCGGCCACTGATAACATATTTGCCACCAATTTTGCAGAGATTGGTGCACGACTCTATTATGAAAAATAAAAATGAAAACAAAAAATGGTGAGATATTATAAAATGCATCTGCAACATTTCTTACAGGGACAAACAATAACAAATGCTGCAAATGCTAAGACAATACATAAAGACAAACGATGAATGTATAACATGGCAATAGCCCCAAAGATTAGTTAGTTTTTGAATTATTTGTGTTAGTATTGTTTTTGTTCCTCTTTTTTTTTTGTTGTTATTTGTCCCATAATGTATCGTGCAATTATTATTTCATAATTTACAACAAAAAATCCTAAATTTTGATAAATGTTGAAACTTTATAATTGCGTCAATTGAACTCATCTTTTATACAAACAATAAACAATGATTATCATTAATAGAAGCGACTTTTGACTTATTACACATTTCTTCTCTCTCATAATAAGAAATCTGTTATTGTCAATAAGAAATTTGATTTTTTTTTGTAATTTAAATGATCCTTGACCTCTAATGATATTTTTATCCAAAGAAAAATTAAATTAAAAAACATCTCTGGCAAACAGACAAAATCTTTTTCCTATTCAAAAATTTGGCATACAATCGATCCATTTTTACACCCAACGTATTATAAGTTTCCTATAATGACGATAACAAAGCAAATAATAAAATCATTCCATTAGTTATAAATAAATAATGATGCTGAATGATGATATATACGACACATAATATACAAAATCCCCTTTTGTGTTTCGATAATTATTACAAAAAAAAAAGCTAACCCAATGAAAATTAGCAAATTTTCCTTCCTGTTTTTTTGGTTTTGTGTTTTTTTTTCTTTAAATAATAATAATTACCCTGAATTTCCATTCGATAGATTTCCATTTTTCCACATTGCGTTCAACATCACTTTTAACAGTTGGCTAAAAGAAATTTGGCATAATTTATAATCTGATAGCATACTGCCAATATTAAATAAACAGAATAAATCCTCGATTTAACGAACTACAAGCAAGGGTTCTTAACTTGGACCTTATGGGACGGTCCTGGATGGGTGTTAGGAGCTTGGATAGAGAAAAATTTGTATTTTTGTTATATAGGGTCCGAGCCCTTACGAAACTAAAGACTAAGAACCCCTGTCTTAAAGGACGATACTTGTTTCATCCAGTTATTAAAATTAATAAACAGAAATTTATGTATTTTTACACGTCATTTCATGAAATGACAGCGTTCTGTGTAGCCATGAAAAAATAAGGCTGTTGGGCTCAAAGGAGGTGGTTCAATGTGGGATTGGATGTACTGGTGGTAGGATTACACAATAAGCCGGCATTTCATGAAATGACGAATTCCACTAAAAGCCCATGACATACAGGTATATCCAGGAAAACGTGTGGTCTTGAAGAGCACACGAGACAGAAAAAAAATAACCGATATTCAAATATTGTGAGGAATGGTAGTGATGCAATGGGCATATTAGTAGCTTCGTTATCTTGCAAACGATAGCAAAGGAAAATGATAGGAGAGCAGTCGTATTTCTTATCTTGCTTCGATTCATGTATTCGACATTGCTAATATCTGTCATTTCTTTTGCTCTCGTACAGCGTCAAGACTACATTTTTATTTGGATATACCTGTATACATACAAATTCACATAAATAAGAGAAATTCAGACCAGTGGCGGCGGATATACTATGAAACTGATAAAATTGAAATGCCGCTTGGTAATACAATCAATCTTTTTTGTGTACGACACTGCGAGAAGGGGCCCCCCAAATACCTGAATCAGCGCCAATTATGTCTGAATAATCATACAATAAATAGAAGAAACGTATGGTCTGTTAGGCTCTTTTCAGACCAAGAGAATCGGAATCAATCAGAAATATTCCGGAATCTAAGCGGCAAAGATTCATGTCACCAGACTTTTCCCAGCAGCTGAATCAATCAATATAAATCAATCAGTTATTTCTTTTTTATCAATATATCAATATACTGTTGCCTTATACTAAATGTATTGGTTTTTCAATGTATTAGCTATTGATTGAATTAGATTGATTCGGATTGAGGCAGTATCAACGAATATGTTGGCGATTCTATTGTTTCTTATACGACTCTTCGCCAGTCAGATTCGGGTTGATGCTAATTGATTCTGATTCGTTTGGTCTGAAATCAACCTTAAACTTTCTTGTTACAATATTCATTAAATCGAGGAGTTAGTAGGTACTTTAATTTGCCTATAATTTCTATTTTTACAATTATCTGTGAACTGTACGTCTGACATGATAACCTATACTATGAAAACTCTATTAGGGGGTCCATCATATCAGTGATAACAACACAATTTTCTGTTTATATACATATTATATGAAATTATCAAATTTTGCATTATTGAAATGTCTGAAAGAACTTGATTGAATACTTAAATTTTGTATATAATTGGAATTTCGAAATAATCTATAATAATAAAAAAAAGTAATAACAAAAAAGAAATTAACAATTAAAGTTTCAACAGAATATTATTACAGCAATAAATATGAATTGATTTAAATGGAATTTCTAGAAGGTTTTTTTTTCTAATTTATATAAACTATATAGAGTTCAGCGACCACCTGTACATCCGGGTATGAATGGTGGCTACCGAACACGTGGGTCTACTTGATGATAGAAACGGTACTCTCTTCCTTGTACAGGTTATCTCACATGTGGAACATACCTTGTCTTTTTTATCCTGTCTAGCATAAGGAAAACATGGAATGACAGCAGTAACACGACTTGCAGATGCAATTTTACATGCATTTATCATAATCAACAATTCCATTAAGTTATCATTAACTTCACCACTACCGGATTGTACGATGTAAACATCTTCACCACGTACCGATTCACCGATCTCCACACTAAAACACAAATCGAATTAATTTCGATTTATCATTTTTGATGATTTCCATTGATGGTAATTGGTGGAAAATTGGGAAATTTTATTAAAAAATCATCAAGCATGAACTTACCAAGTTTCTAAATTGCTGAACTTCTTGGTGACAACTTTACCCAAATCAATGCCTAAACGATCGACAATCCTTTGGGCAAGATCCGGATGTGATGTACCACTGAAGACTTTAATATTCGGCATTCTGCTCTGTAGTATTTGTTGCTTGGAATTTTCTAAATGGGCCCGTAACAGACTCTTAGCACGTATCGCTGATACGGGCATCACAACTACGGCTGCAAAAATTGCCCCATCACAACCAACCAATCACAACAAAGGTCCAATGTTATCAACAAAACAACGCTTCAGAATGATAAACATTATGACGAAATAATACCCTGATTATCAATCGTATTGACTACAAATTTCTAACACAATCACCACTAATCAAGACCCGCAATTATGGAAAATTTTCGAAAATATCCAGAAAATTTGTAGAAATTCCCGAAAATTGGGAAAATTTTTGAAAATTCCACCTAGTTCGATTTCTTCAAGTTGGCAGTTATGACGCATGAAATTAATGACAGTTCATTGACGACTTTCATAAATTTTGGCTAACTTCAGTGCGAAATTATTTTGTGTTGTGTGTAAAAGAGAAAAAGAGAATCAAAAACCAGACTGGAAAAGGCATTTTTAAACACCTGGTTGTTCAGAAAATTTTTTATAACTATTATCGATTTATTGCTCTAATTCGTATGCATCACTAATCCGAATCTCGTAGTCTTTTAAACCGATAGAAATCGAAAAAAAAGTATAATGGCGAACATTGCAGCACAAAGAATTAGACGTGAATTTAAAGAGGTTATTAAAAGTGAGGAGGTAAGACAGTTGTAATTCAAAAAAAATCATCTAAATCCATATCAGTATTTATCGATAATTTCAAGTTTTCAAATTAATCAAGAAAATAATTAATTGATTCCTTACCATCTTCATCTGTCATTTTTCGATTCAAATTGCAGTTGTTATTGTTCTGCCTGCCCCTCAAAGATGTTGATGATGATATTATTGATTATTTGGAAAAAATCATTGTATTTATTAAGCGAAATTTCATTTGAGGGGTTATCGCTCAATGACACTGTCATTATTAAAATAAAACAAACTGAAAATCCCAACCAAATTTTTGTTTTGTTTGAAGGTAGCAAAATGTGCCATCAAAGTTGAACTACTCAATGATAGTTATACAGAACTTAAAGGTGAGATTAGTGGACCACCAGATACAGCTTATGAAGGTGGAACGTTCATTTTAGAAATTAAAGTACCTGAAACCTACCCATTTAATCCACCTAAAGTAATGTTCACCAAAATCTTGATATTTGATGTTTTTTAATTGTAATTGTTGATGTTGTTTTTAGGTAAGATTTATAACAAAGATATGGCATCCAAATATATCGTCTGTAACAGGTGCGATTTGTTTAGATATTTTAAAAGATCAATGGTATGTAATAATAATAATAATTAAATGGGATTGTTGTTTTGAGTGATTATTTTTATTTTTAGGGCTGCTGCAATGACTTTAAGGACGGTTCTATTATCACTTCAAGCATTATTATCAGCTGCTGAACCGGATGATCCTCAAGATGCTGTCGTTGCAAAACAATATAAAGAAAATCCTGAAATGTTTCAAATAACAGCTAAACATTGGACAAATGTCTATGCAGGCGGTATAAAATACTCTTTATATTACTTGAAAAATACTAAAAAATTGAATTAATTTTAGGTCCTCATGTAAATAAAGATTGTGATGATAAAATAAAAAGGCTAGTTGATATGGGTATTGAAGAACATCAAGCTAGAGTAGCATTGTCATCATATAATTGGGATATAGAAAGAGCCACAGAATTATTATTTAGTTAGTAAAATTATTATTGTATTTTTTTCCTTTTTCTGAATAATTATTGTACACTCTCTCTATCTCTCTATCTATCTATCGTCTAATTTTCTGTTTTGTTTCCTTGATGGACCAAAAGAGACAGTTCCATCGTTTTAGCTATTGTTTTTTTTTTTCGTTTTTTTTTTAATGTATATACAAATTACGAAATAAATGAGGAGTGTTTGCGTTTCTTTCAATACATAGTTAAAGAGCATTCCAAATACTTTATATTTTAACTAGAACAGAAATTAAATGTATAAGCTGAGGTTACAAAAATTCAAATGTAGCGCCACATTGGAGAAAAAAAGTGGATAATTGTAGCTCGTGCAGATTTTTCCTGGATTGGACCAAAGTGCCATCTATGAGTTGTCACCGGTATTATTGGGTGCGTTTTATAATTTAACGAGCGACTCCATGCCGCGTTTTATAATTCGTTCAAATCTACTCGAATGTGTTGTTCGAACCAGATATGATATAAGATTTCAATGCTCCGCATTACAACCAAAACACCGTCATATCTTTTTAAGAAGCATTGGTTCTCATGAGAGAAATGACACATGCGTGAAGTAGAATTATTTCTAAAAACGAAATTTATATCTTATTTGATGAATCGAATTTAATAAATATACTGAAAGAAACATTCTACAACGGTTAAAAGGCTCTAGATTACATACAAACTCGCAAAAATAGGCTTGTATATGGAGTGGCCCGTTTTAAATTTCTACCTCTGGGCCTCAAATGTGAAGTTACATGACTGTATAAACGTATGTCAAGTCAAATTCTTAGGCAAGTCCTCTTTCAAGTTTTAAAATCTTATATTTAAGTTTACCAAACTGTTCTCGAGTGGCTTTGTAAGGCATTTGTAGTAGTGTAATTATAAAACGCAGCTTTTACAAGGTTATGTAGCCATTTTTTAACGTTTTAATTTTGGCAATCCTGTCGCATTTTGACAATAGCTTGACAGTTGTTTGACATAAAAAAGTAAAGGTTAAAAGTTAAAAAGGAGTTTTTTTCAAGAAGACAAAAAATTGTTAAAATTAATCTTGTTATGGACGATTTAGAACC
Source organism: Iselma pallidipennis (assembly GCA_037464855.1). Taxonomy (NCBI): domain Eukaryota; kingdom Metazoa; phylum Arthropoda; class Insecta; order Coleoptera; family Meloidae; genus Iselma; species Iselma pallidipennis. The sequence continues at coordinate 16,314 of JAZBHA010000722.1, forward strand.
TGACCCATCAGGTATTTATTACAAATTATTATTTATTTCGAATTTTATTTGTTCTTTTCACAATTTTTCGATTTTTTGTTTTTCTATTATTTTAGAGTAAAATAAAAAATAAACGTTGGATGTTGTTGTTCTATTGTTGAATCTTTTCTAGAAAATGATAATGCAATGGATGTGGATAATACAGATAATAATCAAGATATATCTGAGGCAGGTCCATCAGACAATTCTTCCGACACTGTTCATCCTTTAGCTTTAGTTGCTGTAAATGTTGATATTGATGATATTAATATTGATCATCGCCAACAACCGGATGATATCATTCTAGAAATTGATGCAAATCCCGATAGAATATCACCATCTGTATCAACATCAAGTAGTCGTAATCCATCACCAGTCAATTGTGATAATGATAATATTGATGATGGTAGTAATTGTGATAGACGAACAACAACAACAAGAACAACAAATTCTAGTCCACCATCAAAGAAACGTTCATTAAATGATAGTGATTATAATGAAGATGATGGTGCATTATGTCCGATATGTTTGGATAATTGGACAACAACCGGTGAACATCGTATATGTGCATTGAAATGTGGCCATTTATTTGGTTATAAATGTGTGAATCGTTGGTTGAATTCACAAACGAAAAAAACATGTCCAACATGTAAGAAACGTGTCGGGCGTGGTGATATACGTTATATATATGCAAAACGTTTAATTGCTATTGATACAGCTGAATTGGAATTAGTTAAAAAACAATTAGACTGTGTTACTCAGGAACGTAATAAAGCTCAAAATGATTTAGCACAATTAACATGTCGTGAACAATTATTGAAACGTGAAATTGAACAATTAAAGAATCAATATTATAAAAGTGGTAATTGGAATGGTAATGTACCGAAAATTAATCATAATGTACGTTTATTTATGGATAAATCAATACCGATATGTAAATATGGTGAAAGTAGAGTATTTGATGCAAGTTGTCGTTTAGATTTATTAGTTGCATCAATGAAATCACCGACAAGTCTATTCTGTGGTTATGGTTTAAAGAAAATTAATATATCTTCGTATAAATCATTGGCATTTCTGCCAGTACATCAAGCCCAAATCAGAGATATATCATTTCATCCAACTACCAATCTAATATTAACAGCATCAATGGATAAATATTTTAAAGTTATTGATAATAATACGAATACGATTATACATCAATTTAATCATCAAATGCCATTATGGTCATGTTGTTGGGACCAATATAAAGATTATATTTTATATGTTGGTACACAATCTGGTGCAGTTTTAAAATATGATTTACGTGAATTATCTGGTCCAGTTGCAAATCTATCTATAGAAGGTGATATGTCACCGGTTGTATCAATAGCTGCAATACCAAATTCAACAACTGAACCATATGAAGGTGGTGTTATTTCATGTAAATTGAATTCATTATGGTTATTTGAACAATCCGGTGCCGAATATAAAAGACATTCGTTATCATTAGAAGGTCCATTTGTATCAATGAAATATCAATTGAATACAAAACAATTATTAGTATCATCAAGACCTAATAGTCGTATATCATATTCACGACATACATTATGTACATTAGATCGTAATATAGGTGGTGGTTTTGATTGTAATGTCATACATTCATTTCAAGGTGGTGGTATGCAGAAATTATTATCAAAATCATGTTTTGTTGAAGATACACGTGAATATGTTGCTGCACATCAAGAGAATAGTAAAAGTGTTGTATTGTGGAGTATAAATACCGGTGATAAAGTCTGTTCAATACCAGCACATGATGCTGTATTAGATTTGAAAGGTATCCAAAATCATTGTGGTAATTATATTGTTTCACTTAGTGAACGGAAATTGGAGTTTTTCAAATTTGTGTAAATTCTCTCCTCCCCTTCAATCTTTATTATTTATTTATCGAAAATTATCAATCTTAAAACTGACTATTTGGTGAATTGTCGCAATTACAGCGAGATAAAATGCGACAATTTCAAAGTACAAAACAGACTAAAATATTATTGAAACTTCACATAGTTGCCTTATTTATTTAAATAATAATAATAATAATGAAGACTTAATTTCCAGTTCCTTACTATTTCTTATAAACTGTAATAAGGCTGGCTCAAAATTACAATGGATTTATTTCGGTCTCACAATCAGACATTAAACAAAAACACTTAATTAATCTTTCTAATCAATGTTTCAACTTTTTCCTCTTTATCATTGATCTTCAATCTATCTGTATGGTGTAGATGTTTTTCTTTTTTTCTCTTCCTCTTCAATTGTATGCATTTTTCAATGACTATTTTGGTATTTTTCCAAACATGCATGTTTAGTAGAAGAAATTTTCACTATTTATCAACGAAATTTACTCACTATTTCCAAACAAAAAAAAAATTAGCATTTTCGATATTATAACAGACAATAATTCAATCTTCTTTCCTTTAAAATATTCGCTTTTCTTTTTTATATAAATATGAATCGATGCAATAAGCATTCAACACCATATTTTGTCCTATAATATATGTATAATAAATTACAGTAGAACTCGGTTATAACGAGGGACTTAGACACTAGAAACGTTATATACGAGTATCGTTATATCCAGGTTTCTAAGAGTTGTGTTAATTTTGTCGCAACCACCGGCGTGTCGTTATATAAGATGCCATTATAACCGACTTCTGCTGTATTAGATTGACTATTATTAAAGTACCAAAAAAGTCCAAGCAATAATGTTATAATAAATGTAATAGAATTTTTAAATTTTCAGAATGTTTTTTCGCTATAATATACTAGATATAAATACATACATGTATGTTTTATAAACGTTTTTTCCTAGTTGTTGAAATAATATTTTATTGTTAAATGTATCATCCTATGGATGTTCTCTTTTATTTAATTTTTTGTATTCTTAAAACACTTCGTTGAAGTACTTTTTTCCCTGTTGGAATAATTGTAATACACACTTTGATTTTTTTAGAGGTAATTTAAACATTTTTCTGTACAGTCTGCTATTCATTAAACAAATTTTTTATTCGAAGAATTAACTCATTTTTAACTTTTGGAATTAATAATAATTTTCTATTTACATTTGTAGACTCTTTCCAAATAAATCTCAATGGAATTCATTGTTGTGATTCTTTCCAACACCTTTCTGCAGTTAAATCCTTGTTATTTTGTATAGAAATCGAAATAGAATACTAATTTTGAATAATTCTGCGTATTTAATTTGAATCTCCCGCCCAAATTGCTGGATTATTATGATTGGTTAATCGAGGGTCACCTTTCATGTCACAAACTATAGTTATTTTTCCTGTTAGTTTGTGTTTCTGTGTTATAGATGGCGCTGTAAATCAAAATTTCCACCAATGGTAATTTTCAGTGTATTTTATTTGTGAAATCGTGTGCAAGTGCGTCAAGACGTGGGAAATTGCTATTTTTCTCAACGATAAATTAGGAAATATCGGCAAAACAAAGTGATAATAAGTCAAGTAGT
>JAZBHA010000722.1:19958-45795 GCA_037464855.1 Iselma pallidipennis
ATGATCCTATTAGATTAAGTGTGTTAGGTGAAACGTACATTTAATAAACGATTCGATGATGGTCTTGGACCATTTAATGTGTAGTTATTTATTAACAATAAATAAGACATTGTGGATAAAAGCACCGTGTATACCAAAGAAAGCTTCAAAGGTATTTGAAGCTTTCGAGGCCGTGTTCATGGAACTATGAACCTAGACTCGTTGTCTTTTACTTTGTCACAAATAAGTTATTTAGTTGCATCGTTAACGAAAAAGAATTATAAGCAAGTTGTTGCAGATCTAACAAAGGTGAGTTATCAATAGGAAAAAAGCCAAAAATCTGGAAAGTTCTTCCAATCTGGTGACGAAAATCCGGACTTATCATCAAAAATGACAAGACAGAGAACATCAGCCATTTTTTTTTTGTATGTAGATGTAGATACCGTCTTTACCGACAGAGCACCGAACAAAGGTGTTTTGTTGTTTTTTGTATGAGCAAGTTGTTTTTAATTTGGGACGAAATGATAAAATGTTAACATAATATTTTTTGTTGGTCATTAGTCATTAAATAAATTGATGTTTTTTTTTTAATTAAATTAACTGGGAAAAATTAATTAATTGATTGAATTGATGTTTAATTAACAGTTGGTGACTTTGCATGGTCTGGAGGCGGACCGTCACTTGCTCCAATGTCTTTTTTCATCGGTGGATTTTTCTGAGTCGTCGTCTACAACAACAAAAATATCAGCTCCATCCCCCCAAAATCAAGCTCTACTAGACCAGTGTTCTAGTTTATTGAATAAACCATCACTATTGACGGCTGTTTGTTATATTACTGACAGTCCATTGAAGAATAATCACAAGGTAAGACCCCCACAATTAATTAATTAAACCGATAATAATTAAACTCAAAGTTATCAATATTCTTATCTGTATAGTTTAACGTACCATAAATCGTACGTTTTATACAGAAAAAGAAAGGTTTTAGTTGATTGTTTTTCTTGGTTATGTTTCCTCTAATAGCCTAGACGTACACGGAAGTTAACGATCATTAAGAATACGTGACACACTGTAGCAAGTTAACTATCATTACAGGTAACGCAGGCTGTGCATTTTTTTCACCTAACTATGCACGTGTTGTGTAGATTCATTCTTACTGGTTTAACAGTCTATCATTCAATCGTATAAGTAAGGGACGTCGACAATTCCGATTGTATTAATGATCATTTACGATAAATTAATTTGGTAATGATCATTACAATAATTATGAGGTGACACACGCAAAGTATAACCATGATTAACCGCTTAATGATCATTAACATTCCGTGTATGTCTAGGCTATAATATAGTTGTAATTAACATAATTCTATCGAGTGTACAACGTAATTTCAGATCAAATAGACTGATTGTGAGAACGTAAGACCGTAACTTGATCCATACGTTATTAAAATTTTACAATTCGAGTTAGGTTAGAATATGTTTTTACAATTTTTTCATGTCACAATCATTTAAAATCAAAAATTATGATTGATAGTAATTACTTGATCGAAGAAATCTGTCGTAGATCAAATTATTGATAATTGAATAAGCACTTTGACATGAAATATCATTATACACCCCGTATAATTCCTATATAAATTTTAACCTAAAGGGCTATTCATACACTGCATGTTAAGGATCATTAGGCAAACGACGAATCACGTGTCGACAGTATCAACTTATCGCTGCGACATAGGACAGACAAGGATATCAAATACGCTGTGTGGGCGCTAATGATCATTAACATGCCGTGTATGAATAGCCCCTAAATTCAAGATATTATATGTACATTTTTGCTTTTAATTTTTTTATAAGTTTGTTTAAAAATAAGTATTTTTTACAAACCACAGGCACCGATACTATACCGACTTGTATTCAAATTTGAAAAGAAAATGATAACAGAAAAACTGCATTAATTTAAATAAATATTATTGAAACAATAGTGAATGACTAGATTGCAACGAATTATTGTTCAACAGTAGACAATATTTGACAAAAACCGTTCATTTTTTATTGTCAACAATGAATTATAGATCAAGTATTTAAGAAATTGAAAAAAAATTGTTAAATTTGTTCTTAATGTTTGATTATACTCGATAAATTCTGTAACGAAAAGTATTATCTTGAAATATTCGTCTTCAGTTATCAGTAAAGTCAATAAGTTTGTATTGCCAGGTCATACTTTATTAGAATAATTATTTCGTATATTTACTGGTTTCAACAATAATAACAATAATATTTTGATTTCTTTATTTATTCTCAATAATTATCGTTGTGGATATTTTATGAAATTATTTTTACTTTGTCTTTACACAAAAGTCTTGTGTTTAAATTAGATAAATGTTTATTTACAAATGATTTGAATGAATATTGTTGTTTTCAGGGTTTCAAATTTGGATCTCAATTCTTCCAACAGTTGAGCAAGTGCCTTCGCCTCTCAGCTGTCCAGGAAGTAGTATTTGCTCTTGCATTTCGTCATTCATCAAACTCAGAAGTAGCGAATCTCGCTCAAGCCCACCTAAGAGCAACAGTACCCGCCTTAGTCCAATCCTATATTGAAACAGAAGGTAGTAGTCGTCAACACGAAGGTGGTCTACACGAAACAACACCAGAAGTTTTACATTTAATATTATCAGCTATATTAAAATCACCAAAAGAAGTTGGACTAAATAATAATATACATCGGACATTTTTAAATACATTACAACGAGATTTCTCTAAAGATTTAGTTCCTGTTGTGTTGGCGCCATTAGTATATCCTGAATATTGTGAATTATCACCAGAAATGTCTTCAGAAGGCCCCGGTTTATCCGGGGGTATGTTAGAGACATCATTAGCTGATCTATTAACAGAGATCGGTTTCGGTTTTACAGCATCGGTTGAAGAGTGTCGTAATAATTTAATGAAATTAGGTGGACGTGATATAACACCGGCAACGGTAGCACGTGTTCTTACTGTTATGTGTCGTACACACAGTGGCCTTGAAGAATCGCTCAATATTCAATCGCCAGGATCATTTAGTAAAGGTAGTGATGGACGTACATCATGGAATGTGGAAGTATTGGTACAAGCATTAAAAGAAATTGTACCGAATTTCCAATGGACAAATGTTGTTGCTGAACTTGATCATCCTGAATTTGTAATTAAAGATCGACAAGGGCTTATAATTTTAATAAGTGCACTTCGACAAGGACTACAAACGCTAGGATTTCATCCTGAAACTTTCCCAATTGATCATTTCTATCGTAGATGGACTAATGTTGAAGGACAATTTAGTTTAATACAAAACATACTGAAAAATCCTGATATTTTCTGTTTCGCTGATTATCCATGCATTTCAGTTGTTGTTGATGTATTGAAAACACCACCGGAACAAGATAGTAAAGAACTAGCAAATTGGCGATCTTTAAATCTTATTGAATTATTATTGAATATGTCAGAATGTGGTTTATTCAACTATGTTCAGGAATTATTCAAATATCCAATGCATAGTTGTCCCGATGTTTTAATATTGGCATTATTACAAATTTCTGGGCCAATCACATTATTAAGACAAGAATTATTATCAAATTTGATTCCACTATTTTTAGTAAATCATCCAAATTCGGCAATTATATTACATCATGCTTGGCATACAACAAATATCAATATAAAATCAATTATTATGCATGCAATGGCCGAATGGTATGTACGTAGTGATTGTGATCAAGCAAGATTATCAAGAATACTCGATGTAGCACAGGATTTGAAAGCATTATCGATGTTATTAAATGCACAAAATGCCCAATCTTATCCATTTATCATAGATTTAGCTTGTTTAGCATCACGTCGGGAATATTTGAAATTAGAAAAATGGTTATCTGATAAAATTCGTGAACATGGTGAACCATTTGTTATGGCTTGTATTAAATTTTTAAATCGACGTTGTCCACAAATTATTGGTAAAAATGAAGATACAATTAGTAAAGCACCACCATTACCAAATGAAACATTAACAACAATACTAATTTGTTTACAATCATGTATGAATAATGTTAGTCCTGATTGTCAAGAAGCTATCATTACAATAACAACAAATTGTACATTATTATTGAAAACACGTCCACAACCAACAATATTAAGATCACGTGGTGTTGATGGTCCATTCAATCCAACAGCTATTACTGGGCAATTATATAATCATACAACTGTTGATTCAATACCTGGTTTAACAACAAATTTAGCAAACATCACAATATCTGGACCAACTAGTACTGCATTTAATTTACAAGGTGGTCTAGGACCATTAGTACCATCACCTGGTTCACCATCAAGAATTCTAGGTGCTGGACCATCAAATAGTCCATTTCCAATAATGCCATTACAACATCAAGGACCAGTTGGAACGAATTCATCAGTTATATTTCCAGTTAATCAAGTTGGTAATATCGGTAGAATGGGTACAACTTCAACAATCGATAAAGCTAGATTACCGGAATATAATCTATTTCCGGATATTCCACCGAATGTATCAAAAGATATTGAAGATGAGGCCAATAGTTATTTTCAAAGGATCTATAATCATCCACCACATCCTACTTTATCAATTGATGAAGTATTAGATATGTTGAAACGGTTCCAGGATTCGCCAAATAAACGTGAACGTGAAGTGAGTATAAATCAAATAATTTTGTTATCTATAGGATGCAAAAAAAAACAATATTTTTGTTGTAGGTGTTTAATTGTATGTTACGTAATCTATTCGAAGAATATAAATTCTTTCCTCAATATCCTGACAAAGAATTGTATATAACAGCGCAATTATTTGGCGGCATAATTGAGCGTGGAATTGTGTCTTCATATATGGTACTTGGATTAGCTTTACGATTCGTATTAGAAGCTCTAAAGAAACCGGAAGGTTCAAAAATGTATTATTTCGGTATAGCTGCATTAGATCGTTTCAAATCAAGATTAAAAGAATATCATAAATATTGTGAACATGTACGTGCTATACCGCATTTCAGTGATTTCCCACAACATCTTCAAGAATATGTTGAATATGGTCTACAAAGTATGGAACCACCAAATAAACCACAAGGCACTGTATTGCCAGCTAGTATGGCATCAATGTTAGCACCACCAAGTACACCAGTCAGTCAAGTTTATAAAACAAATTCAACAATCAGTTCAAGTACACCGAGTAAAGCAAATACAACAACTACGAGTACATTAGGTAGTCGTCCATCTATAGCAAATGCAACGAATATTGATACCTTACTAGTGGCAACTGAAAAAGATGAAAAAGTTATTGCACCACCGGAAAGTCTACAAGATAAAATTGCTTTTATTTTCAATAATTTAAGTCAATTGAATCTAAAAACAAAATGTGATGAATTAAGAGAAATTGTAACTGAAGAATATTGGCCATGGTTAGCACAATATCTTGTTATGAAACGTGCATCAATTGAATTGAATTTTCATGGATTATATTCAAACTTTCTTGATACATTAAATATACCAGAAATTTATCGAATGGTAACTAAAGAAACTTACCGAAATATTAAAGTTTTATTAAGATCGGATAAAGGTATTGAAAATTTCTCAGATCGATCATTATTGAAAAATTTAGGTCATTGGTTGGGTATATTAACATTATCACGTAATAAACCAATTCTACAAATTGATTTAGATTTAAAATCGTTGCTAGTTGAAGCTTATCATAAAGGTCAACAGGAATTATTGTATGTTGTACCATTTGTTGCTAAAGTGATTGAATCATGTGCTAAAAGTAAAGTTTTCAAACCACAAAATCCATGGACAATGGCAATTATGAATGTCTTGGCTGAATTACATCAAGAGAATGATTTAAAATTAACATTAAAATTTGAAATTGAAGTTTTATGTAAAAATCTCGACATTGATATAACCGATTTAAAACCAACAATGTATTTAAAAGATCCGGAACGTATACGTAAAATTGAATATCAATTATCACAACCAGCCAAAAAAGAGATTACTACCGTTCCATCATCTCAAAGTAATATACCATCAACGAATTTAACTGAACCGGAATTGGTGAATATTATTAGTGGACAAGCAACAAATTCACCAGTAACTCATAATAATAATAGTACAACTCCAACATCAGCACTATCAGCACCACCAGAACCACGTTTCAGTTATAGTGAAATTCAATTAACTGGTATTAATTCATTTCAAACACAAACTGTTATTAATCCATCAATATTATTATTTCAAAATCATCCACATTTAAAACCATTGGTTCGATCATCAATTGAACATGCTGTTCAAGAATGGATTGCACCAGTTGTCGATCGATCAATTAAAATTGCATTACAAACATGTGAACAGATTATTCGTAAAGATTTTGCATTAGATCCAGACGAGAATCGTATGCGTTTAGCTGCACATTTTATGGTTAGAAACCTTACGGCCGGTATGGCAATGATTACATGTCGTGATCAATTATTATCGGCAATTAATACTCATTTAAAACAAGCATTATTAACTAATATTGGTACACCAACATTACAACAACAAAAAGAGATGATTGAACAGGCTGCCAATCAAGTGGCAGCTGATAATATGGAATTAGCTTGTGCTTTTGTTCAGAAGACAGCCGTTGAGAAAGCTATACCAGAAATTGATAAACGATTGATGAGTGAATATGATTTGAGAAAAATTGCACGTCAAGAAGGAAGGTAATTTGAGAGATTAACGTAATTCTTTTTTGGGGTAAATTTTCTAATTGTGGCTTTTCTTATTTTGCAGACGTTATTGTGATGCAATTGCTTTAACTTATCAAGCTGAACGGATGCCGGAACCAATACGTTTAAAAGTTGGTGGTATAACGAGTAGTCAAATGGCTGTTTATGAAGAATTTGCACGAAATATACCGGGATTTTTACCAAATGAACGTGATGCAAATATTTTAATACAAAAACAAAATATAACACCAATTGAAGCACAACAACCACATCCATCTACACCATTTTCAATACCTCAGGCGGCAACAATACCAAATGATGATTTTTCGTTGTTGTTCGAGAAACTTGCTCTTGAAGTTGAGCAATTCATTCAAGCAACTTCGGGACAACCACAATATGGTCATATGAATGCTAATATGCTTTTGATTAGGGAGTGTCTTGTACACAATTTAAGAAGTAGAGATTTATCACCGCCACAAGCTATCGTTCAAAAGGTAATCTATTTTTTGTTTTAAAATGTTTAATTAATATGTTTTGTTGTTATTTCTAGTGCGTAGAGGCTTTGCAAGATTGTCTTGTGCCAGCAATAAATGATACAGAACCAGTAGCTTTGAAATTCAAAGAGATTATAATCCGTATATTGAAATCATTACAAGATCAACGTGTTTGCGGCCAACAATGGACAAATAAATTGGTAACACGTTTATTAACTGAATGCCGTGAAGAATATCGTTATAATATTGATGCTGTTGATACATTAATTAAATCTGGTTTGGTTTATGTTCCACAATATGATTTGGCATTGGCTCAATGTATGGAGAATGGTTTAAATTATGTTGGTGTAACATTTGCAATGCAATTGGTTCAATTATATTTAATTGATGATCGTTCAAATCATTGTGTTTCGGAAAATGATTTATGTAATACCATAGAAATGTTGGCAAAAATTCAAACACACATGCGACAACCACCAGAAGGTTTAGGTAATATAATGGAGATATTACGGCAAAATCATGAAACATCTTTTATTGGGGATCGTTCAGCAGCTGGTACAAGTATGCACATCCACAATGGTATTTTACAAGTAAGAGCTCCAAATTATGAAGATCCACCAGGTTTAGTGGAAAAAACTGATTATTTATTAAGAGAATGGATATCAGTATATAATCAACAACAAAGTCGTGATTCAACGAAAGCGTTTAGTTTGTTTGTACATCAAATGAATGTACAAGGCATCTTAAAAACTGATGATTTAATAACAAGATTCTTTCGTTTATCAACACAATTATGCGTGGAGATTGTTTATCGTGTTTTTGCTGATAAAGGAAGTGCATCACAATTACCTACAATTCGTGCTAAATGTTTCAACACTTTAGACGCATTCGTTCGATTGGTAGCTTTACTTGTAAAACACTCTGGTGATGCGAACAATACCACTACGAAGATCCACTTATTGAATAAAGTACTTGGAATTGTTGCTGGATGTCTTCTACAAGACCATGATACAAGAACTGTCGAATTTAATCAAATGCCATATCAACGTATTTTCACAATGTTGTTTTTGGAATTGAATGCACCCGAACCTGTACTTGAAGCTATTAATTTTCATGTTTTAAATGCATATTGTCATACATTGCATATATTACGGCCAACAAAAGCAGCTGGATTTTGTTATGCTTGGTTAGAATTGGTATCACATCGTGTATTCATGGGTAGAATGTTAGCAACAACACCACAACAGAAAGGTTGGCCATTGTATGCTCAATTGTTAATTGATCTATTCCGTTATTTGGCACCATTTCTACGTAATGCTGAATTAGCCAAACCTGTTACAATGCTATATAAAGGTACATTACGTGTTTTATTAGTATTGTTACATGATTTTCCGGAATTTCTATGCGATTATCATTATAATTTCTGCGATGTAATTCCACCGAATTGTATTCAAATGAGAAATTTAATATTATCAGCATTTCCACGTAATATGCGTTTACCTGATCCATTTACACCAAATTTAAAAGTGGATATGTTACCTGAAATATCATTTGGACCACGTATATTAGCCAATATACCAATGTTAATAACACCAGCACAATTCAAAAAAGATTTAGATTCATATTTGAAAGCAAGAGCTCCTGTAACATTCTTGTCAGAATTACGAAGTAATTTACAAATTTCCAACGAACCAGGCGTCCGGTATAATATACCATTAATGAATGCTCTTGTACTACATGTTGGAATGCAAGCAATTGCATATATACGTGGCAAAGGTCATCCACCTGATATGACAACTATAGCACATAGTGCACATATGGATATTTTCCAAAATTTAGCTGTTGATTTGGATACAGAAGGAAGATATCTATTTTTGAATGCAATTGCCAATCAATTACGTTATCCAAACAGTCATACACACTATTTCTCCTGTACATTATTGTATTTATTCGCCGAAGCTAATACTGAAGCAATTCAAGAACAAATAACTCGAGTTCTATTAGAACGATTGATTGTTAATCGACCACATCCATGGGGATTGTTAATAACGTTCATTGAATTGATCAAGAATCCTACATACAAGTTTTGGAGTCATGAATTTGTCCATTGTGCTCCGGAAATTGAGAAGTAAGTTTATATTTTCAAACAAAATTTATAAATCTCTAATAAATGGTTTTTCCCCCAGGCTATTTGAATCTGTAGCCAGATCTTGCATGGTCCAGAAGACAACAGTGCAGGCACAGGAAAATGAAATACAAGAGTGATAACAAATGTTTGTGATTTGTATATATATATTATGAAGAATCTGTTAACACATGGATATAATTTTTCGTTTTTTTTTTCTTTTCTTTCGCTTTGATTTCCTGGTATTAAGCAAAGGATCATTATTTTTTCTTTTTTGATTTGATTTGATGATAGGATGTAGATAGTAGTGTTGTAAAAAAATTAGTTATTTTTAAAAAACCTTTTCAAAGTATTTGTAATTACTATAAATATGTGGATGTATTAAATGGTTTTGAATGTTTTGAACAAAGCATCTTCTTAAAAGAGTTTTAATAATCTCTACCTCGATTGCTTTACAATAATAGTCACGTATGTCGAACTTTCAACAACCACATTCTGACACAAAACAACAAATTTTTAAACAGGATTTTCAAATTGGTTAGGTTTAAATAAAGACATAATAATGTAACAATTACTTTTTATATATTTTTTTTCTCAATTTTATTATACAGAGCCACTCCCTACACTTATGTATTTATTATTTTTAGATTCACGACTTCAAATCGAAGTAAAAATTTATTATTGTTTTACAAAGTTACATACATTATAGTCCAGTCGATTATTGACCAGATGCACTCAGGACTTGAAGTAATCAAGTCAGTTTTACATACAGATATATTTAAAAATTGAATCAATCGTGTATAATAAATGGGGCAAGTTTTTCTTAATTGTGAAAATTAAAGCTGATATGATGAATGAAATAATATAAAAGGGGTGAAAAGAACACGTATTAATATTACAATACACGATAATAAGACAGTTAAACATCCCTCTAATAAACAGAAAATCGCTGAGAATTGATTTTAAAATCGGCAAAAAGACCACAATATTTCATATTTTGTTCCCAAAATACACAAAGAAACGTACAAAATCATATACATACATAATATACGTAAATTAATTATAAAAAGTGCTTGTGATAAAAAATATAATCTATAATAAGATTGGCGCAACTATCTACTATTCAAATGGAAAGTTTTACTAAACAATATAATGACCCGCAGTTCTATTAGTTTTCATTATGTAGGTTTATGTTGCTCTGATGTAGTTGCAATATATAATTGGTCCCCCTATTTACCAAGTCCAAATTCTTTTGCATCATCCTCAGTAATATCCCCATATTCCCAAATATTTGAATGATTGGTCTTGGCAGTTTCCTGGGCTTCTTTATATGAAGCCAACAGTTTATTTTGTCGAACTTTACGATTCTCCACCAACAATAAACCATCAGCAATCAAATTCTTAATAATATCACCTTCTGGTGTATTATCAGTATGTAAAGAAGCCGCTGGTGGACTACCTTGTAGACGATATTCAATATTCAACAATAATTTACCAACGGCTGTATCTTCTTTTAAATATTTCATTGCCATTGCTGCATATTCTTCATCTTTTGGTAGATGAACATAAGGCAGAATATATTCAGTGGCATATGGTTTTTCACTAACATAAGCAGCTGGTAAACTGGCCAAACGTGTTGTTGGTAAAGTTTCACGATTACCAAAATCAATATAAAGAACAGTTGCTTTGCCACTTTGGATTTTTTCAACTTTCACTCGATACCATTCATCATCAACGGTATATTTTGCAGCACATACATCACCACGTTTTGGTGTATATGCACCGGGTAGAGGCGGGTTAGCTTGGAATTCTTGACGAAGTTTAGCGTTCAACGCTTCAGCTTTCGGACCTTCAGACACTTTCTGAGCATAGAATGTACCGTCTGGTGTTATTTCAGTTACTACAACCTCCTCGTAACTGACTTTTCTTTCAACATTCTATAATTAAAACCATTTATTATAAAAACTACATTATTGCAAATATAATTCAAACTTACTGGTTTCTCTTCTTCTGGTTTATGTTCTTCTTTCTCTTCAACATAATCTTTCCAAATCCGTAATCTATGCAATTTAGCATAATCTTCAGCTTCTTTCAATAGTGTTGCATATTGGGATTTTTCTCCAGTTCGATGTACTGAAGCAAAACCTTCTTTCACCAATGCCACTGATAAATTAACATTATCAATCCATAACCAACCGATAAAATTGCCAGCTTTATCATGTGTATCAACTTGAATTGATACTTCACGTTGTAAACAACGTTCTTTTGTAAATTGTAATGCTTCATCACCAAATGGTTCACCTTCAATGGCAGAATTGGTATTGGAAGCTTGACGTGAAGCACGCGGACAGTTGATACCACCTGAAATAAATTCAATTAAATAATTCATTCACAAGAATATTTTTTTAGAAAAAAAAGTGTATGTGAGGTGAAATAGTGGAAAAACATCAAAATTATAACCACATTGGAATTCACAAAATTAATTTAGCATCAACTTTCGTCATACAGAAATAGAAACATTTCTATATGAGGTTTTCTGTGATGCATTTTAAAATTTAATCAATAAAATAAATAAATCTTACCCAATAAAAATGTACAGAGACTGCTCGATCTTGGCACAAATAATCGCAGTCTAGTACCACTAGCTACGAACTCAACAATACCATCAATACGTTGAGCTCGTTGAAAGGAAGACAATTCTAATTTAGCTCTTGCCGCATCCTAGACACACAATTGCATTAAGAAATTATCTATTTTGTTTAACAAATTTTCGTATAAAACTTACAATTTCTGTAACTCGATGAACGGGAATCTCTTTTTTATTATGGATACCAACTCCAGATTTACTAGCTTTACTTTCAGCAGCTAATAAATCATCGTATTTAGAACTGCGTTGATCATCATCAGGTCGGTATCTGACAACTGTAGCTAAGCCTTTAGATACTAAAGCTTCGGCGACATTTCTACAAAAACAACCAATTTTGTTAAATTAAAAAAGAATTGTTGATAGAAGAAAAGCTTACTTTCCACCGATTGCTACAGTCGCACAAACTTTTTCTGGATAACCGTCACGAGCTTCCTGAATATAATCGATAACAACATGGACCTTTTTACCGATCAATTTTTTACGTAAATATTCACGTGCTTCAAACATCCATGGAATATCGTAGAGTGGACGGAATCCTTTGGGTCTTGGTGGTGTTTTACCATCTTCATCCGCAACACTAATTTAAAACAAAAATAAATAATAAATAATAATTTCATTTTCCAACAATAAGAGCATACCGTCCAGGTTCTTTCGGTGGTCGAATACTTGAAAGAAAGATCTTTTTCAATTGACCATTATTCAATTTAACAGTTAAAGCATCACCGTTAATAATTTCTGTAACAACTGCTTGAAAATCTTTTTCTTTTCCTGTAATTTGTGGTGCACTCGATTGCCAATCTTTCCATATACGTAGACGTGCTTCTTTAGCTTTACGTTCAGCTGCACGTAAATTTTCAACACCAGATTTCATAAAAGCAATCGACCAATCAACACAATGTGCAAAACCTTCTTTTAGAAGTGCCTCAGCAATATTTCCTTTTGGATGTAGTATGGTTCCAACAAAATTATTATTATTGACTGATTCTAAGACAATTTCAACATCACGTTGTAATAGACGTACTTCAACGAAATAACGTGCAGCTTCAGCATATGGTACTTTAATAGATGGATCCGGTTTACCATTAGCATCCAATTTGAAACCAGGACACTATAAATTAATTAATTAATCAATCAAATTCATATCGATTTGAATTATAAAAAGTCTTACTCTTATTCCAGATATCATTAGTGTGATGTGATAGAAATCGGGTAAAAGAAATGCTCTAACAGTTGAACCATCACGAACATGTTCAATAATTGCTTTTACTGGTTTATATTGAAGTTTATCAACAAATGCACGCATATTATCAACTTGCCATTTAATATCACGAACATGTTCAGATGATGAACTATTACCCCATTTACCTTTACCAGCAGCTTTTGCAGCATCTTCTAATTCAATATAACGTGCAACTTCTGGTGTTTGACGAACACCTTCACGACGTACCGATACTAAACCTTCAGAGATCAATGATTCGGTGATATTTTCAGCTGTATTCATATCTAAACAATACAAATATTTATTAGAATTGTTTATTATTTGTTTATAGGGTGGAGTCAAACCTTTTCCTAGGAAGACAGTACCATATTCCCTAGTGGAATTTGGTGGTTTTTCCGAAATGAACAGTACCTCTTCACCAATCAATTTTTTACGTAGAAATTCACGTGCCTCCCATGCGAACGGTTCATCTTTAGTTGTTTCTGTTCTGTAAATAGATGTGATTTGTTTATAAATCAATAATTCGATTAATAAAAATTGTATTACGGATCGTTAGTTCTTCGGGCCAATTTTGGGGCAACAACTCCAGAAAAACTGATTTGTTTTTCGGGTGGTGGTGCACCACTTAATCCTCGGATGATAACGGAATCACCAGAAAGGATCTAAAAAACAAAACGAAATAATTAGAAAAATTCATGAAACTTTCACATTGAAGAAGAAAAAAAATATGCCAACTCATACAATATTGAGGTTACCATGTGGAAGTTATGAAAAATTATCAATATTTATAAATAATATATAGATTTATTAGAGAAAAATTGTTAGTTTTATTCGAAAATTGATAAGAAACAATCAAAATTATTGGTAAATATCAAATTCCATATGAACATATTGTGCCAACCAAGCATTCTTGGCCCCAAACAAACTACTGTTATATATATTTTTTTCTAATAAATCTCTACACAAATTAGTAATAATTATGTAATAAAATCATCGAGGAATATTAATTTATTGATTTTTTTAATAAAAAACCACTTACTTGTTTCACAATTCCACGTTTTGGTTGAATTTGCTGGGTCGTCATCGTGAATGGGCCATGCACAACTGAAAAAGTGGCTGATGATGGATCGTCCAGAGAGAAACGTCACTCGGTCACGTGATACACGGAGAAAGCGTCCAAAGGGGCGGGTTTTTTCCTTTAACCAACTTTTTCGGCAACTCAACTACCAGGTTAGTACCAGAAAAAGCATTTTATTCATTCCCAAAACCCCAGAGTTTGTTATAAATCGGAAATAAACCATTTAAATGGGTTTTTTGAACCATTATCATAGCGAAAACGTGGCATGTATTTGGAGGTCGATAGTGGCGCCATCTATCGTGTACCGGAAATATCGCAAATTGCCACTACACATAACCTAACTTTTTGGAGGGAAAGAAAACTATTTTTTTTAAGAATTATTTTTATTATTTTTGGAAATTATCCATCCCCTGCTGCATCTTCTGCCATCATTTGTTCAATTAATCTCTTCCTTTCTTCAGCTTGTCGCATTTTCGTTAAAACAACACTTTCATAATCGGAATCTTTAACTAATGTACTTTGGGCTTTTTTGTTTGGTGGTGGTCCATTTACCCATTCCAGTTTTAATGGGTTGGTTGACAAACCCATTTCTAATTCTACAGCCATTTGCTAAAAGATACAAAAATATAAATACGTATTTTCTGGGAAAAAATAAATTTTGTAACCTACAGCAGCATTTTTTGTTTTGAATTCAACTAATGCACTTCCTTTCTTTTTCTGTGATAGAACTAAAGCTGTTATATCTCCATACTACAAACGAATCAAATATTTATAAACTAATAACTCAAAAATTAATTACTTGCTTTTGATAGAAATTGATGTAATAATTCCTGTGTATATCCACCATTATTTGTATCGGTTTTGTTTGTATTCCATTTGATTTTGATTCGATATTTCGAACTATCCCAATCATCACATTGATCTTTCGTTTGTAATTCTTCTCTTAATTGTTGTGCAATATATTCCATTTCTTCTTCAACTTGTTTCGAACCTTCTTTACGTAAACGTTCAATTTCCTCTTTAAGTTGTTGAGCTTCAGTTTTCGTTTGTTGATTTTTCGTTGCTGCTTGTTTCTCACGTGCTTCTAATTCTTCTTTGAATTTCCTACGTTTACTATCCAATTGTTTATGTCTTAATATTGCTTCTTTACGTCCTTTTAATACACGATCATAAGCTGTACGTGCTGCTTCATCTGTTAATACAGCTAGAATTTTTGATAATCGATGGAATTCTTTGGCAGCATTTGGATTGTTTGGATTTTTATCAGGATGGCATTGTAAGGCTTTTTTTCGGTAAGCTTTTTTTATCTAAAAAGATGAGAACGTAACATTTCGTAAATGGGTGAATGAACAAATAAATTTATTTAAAAACTTACATCGGCAATACTACTGTCTGCTTCAATTTCAAGTAATTCGTATAAATCTAATTCTTCTATTTTAAAATCGTCCATTTTATAACAATTTCTTTTTTAATTGTTTGAATAGAATACACAGATTTTTTTAGGTTAACTTGTCAAATGAACATAACCTATTTTTTACGCAGCAATAGATGTGTTTTATAAATACTCGAACGACCGGCGGGTTTTATAATTGTCCAAACAGTTATCTGATGCGTTTTATAATTCGCTCAAATCTACTCCCTAATCTCTACCCATAATCATTGCGGAAAGCGGCAAAATTTGTATGACTTACGGTAGACTTCTAATTGGATGAGTCGAGAACTATAAAAACCGAACTTGCCACTATATATACTTCAAAGAAATTTATTAACAATATTGAAACAAATATACTATTATAGAAGCAGTGTTGTTTATAATTTTTCATGTAGTCGGAGACTTTTGAACAACGGCTTTCCTTCTAATAGATCGAATACAAACCACTTCTTCTAAAAATCCAACTTCCATTGGAGTACTTAAAGGTCAGATTTTTAAACTTCCAAAAAAGATTGGCTTATAATATGAATCTCAAGCTATTAGAGAAGTCCGAAATAGTCAAAAGCATGTGCAGGTGCTCTAGTTCGAACACTTCAAACTAATTTGCGCATGATTCTGACTAATTCCATTATGTCTACGCGTACGAGAGAAACCCTTTTGTAATCGTCGAATGCAGTAGTGTTCCACCCTAAAAGCAGTATCGAACTGTTCGGAGTGCACAGAAGCGAAAAGTACGTTCAGAGTTACATTACCGAACGCGGCTATTTTGTAATTATAAAACGCACCGATAGCTAATTGTAGCACAGTTGCCGGTGCTGAATTTTATGGTGGCAAATTCAAATTTTGTTTTCTTATAGGAATGGATGCAAGTGAAGAACTTCAAGAATCCGAAGTAGGTACGCAAGAATATTGGCAAAATCGTTACCAGTTGGAAATAGCGAATTTTGAGAATCACGGTGATCCTGGTGAAGTCTGGTTTGGTGAAGATATTGTTGAACGTACAATCAAATGGTTAAAAGAACACAACCATATAATTTCGAAACAATCACAAATTCTTGATCTGGGTTGTGGTAATGGTATGTTTTTAATAGAATTAGCTAAAGAAGGTTATTCAAATTTACATGGTATAGATTATTGTCTGGATGCTATAAAATTAGCTAAATTAATAGCTAATAAAGACGATTTTAAAATACAGTATTCAGTGTGTGATATATTAAATGATTTACAAGGTAATTATGATGTAATACATGATAAAGGTACTTATGATGCAATCAGTTTAGCTAGTAGTCCACGTGAGAATCGTGATAAATATTTAACAAATATTAAAAAATGTCTCAATAGTGATGGATTCTTTATAGTAACATCATGCAATTGGACTAGAGATGAGTTAGATAAACATTTTGACAAATATTTTGTTTGTTATGATATGATACCGACACCACAATTTAAATTTGGTGGAAAAACTGGCAATTTAGTTACATCAGTTATTTACAAAATAAAAAATTAATATTTTTAATATAAACATGTTTTATTTCAACCCATTTGGTTAGTAATTTTTTTGATTTTTATCAACAATCTGACCAATCAAATAAACCAAAATTAATGCAGCAAATAACTAACACTATCACATTTATTCAAGACAATACACATTTAAATAAAAGAGATTCACTTTTTAACTAATGAATCAACATGATTAACATATGTACGACCAATCTTCAATAAAGCCAAACCAGATCCAATACCACAAACTGTACACAATGGTACATTCTCAGGTACAACACTTCGTATAATTGCCCACACCAAGACAGATCCTAATGAAAATATTCCTGCACCGAAAGCACTGAAATAGAAACAAGTCTTTTATTGTTTGAATGTTTTTAAAGAAAACACATCATATTTACCTATAAACGACTCGTTCTTTCTTCGATAATGTACTGAGATGTGGTCGATTATACAGATACAAACCTGTACCAAGTAATGTATTTACCAATAAAATATTGGTAATATCACGACGTGGAAACATTCTAAAATCAATCAAATATGATGTATTTAATCTCGAATTATCAAAAAATCCAATATTACCTAATAACCAATGAAGGATTCATCACATTTATTGACAAAGACGTATAAGCAAGTACTCCTTGTGCTGGTATATAATAATATTTAATATTTTCACTGGTTACTGGTTTTACACCGAATTTATCGAAGAGGGAAACCCGTTTTTCACCGGCTGATGCCATTTTATTGTTGTTATCACTTCAAAGACGGAAAATCAAATGGAAAATACCTCACAAAAACTGGCTAAAAATAATCACCTGGAAAATTTTTGACAGATAAAAATTTGACAGAACTACAGGGTAGCCAACTGTTACTCTAAACTTTTGACATTATTTGAAAACTCTATAAATATAATTTTTCAAAAATATTGCATCACCGTAATTGTAAATTGCATTTCCTTTAATAATTAGTCGTCAATCTTTAATTATATTATTCTAAAATAGAGTTGGTAATAAATCAAATTATAGTTATGTTGGCAGCATTGTTTCCTGCCAACTGTTTATTTGACATTAAAATGTTAGGTTAGAGTGCCAGTGAATTGAGGTTAAGTTTTTCATTTGTGTTGGAAAATTCATGAAAATCATGGCATTTATAAGAAATTTACAAATTCAAATAATACCTAGATTAAGACAATTAAGTCTTCCATATAGTCAACGTTTGTTATCATCAGAAATTCCTAAAGATGACCCACCTGCAAAACCGGGAGGTTATGCTAAAGCTTTTACAAAATTCGAATCACTTCAACGAGACGAAGAACAATTAAAATCACAACCACCACAGACTTTTGCCTCATTATTACGACATTCTAAATTAATGGATGTAATGTAGAAACATTCCCAAATATTTAAATAATCTAAATAATTTATATTCGAATATTCCAGCTAGGTGACCCGGAAGGCAAAGTTGTGATTGGAAAGATTTTCCATATAGTCGATGATGATTTATATATAGATTTTGGTTGGAAATTTCATTGTGTATGTCCTAGACCGAAAAAGAATGAACAGGATTATGTTAGAGGTGCTAAAGTGCGACTTAGAATCAAAGAATTGGAATTATCAACAAGATTTTTGGGTTTTGAAAAAGATTTAACTTTATTGGAAGCAGATTGTGTATTATTAGGACTAGTTCAAGATAAAAATAGAAATATACAATAAAAATATGATTGCTGTAAACAAATAATAATAGTAAGATAAACTACATATATATTATACAAGTTTATTTTTAATAATTGGCAAGAGTTAGTTTTTATTGTGTTTTAGTAACAAATATTTCTTTTTTTTTTTTTAAACAAGTACAACAAAAATTGACATTATTTTTCTTAATATATACAGAGTTAACACAAATATTAGACGATTTAATTAGAAATTCGAGAATAAAATGGCACCAATTTTGAGCTTAAATAATCGTACAAGGTAGACCACAACATAATGGCAAACAAACTGGAACAATAGCCGCTCCTGAGCTCGATTTTGCTTTACTTTTACTTTCAGCTTCGTATTTATATTTGCCAGATTCACGACCATATGCACCCTAAAAATAATTTAAAAGAAAGAAACTAAGATTGAGAAAAATAACGTTTTGTTACCTCAGCTCTCCAGCCACCGGCCTCTTCTTTTTTTGCAAACATCTCATGATTCGGTGGATAATAAACTGGTGGTCCTGAAACGTTTTTACTGCGTGTTACGGGTTCCTTTCGTTGCACATCATCATCAAGCACTTCAGCTTGTTGTTTCAATGTTTCAATTTTCTTCTTTTGTTCCAGTTCATGTTCGTGAGCAGTATAGCTGGCATTATATGGACTATTTGGTGGCTAAAATTTAGAAAAATGTATCAAAATCGATTTACAATTTTTGTTTGGAAATAGAACCTCATTGCCAATATTGGCCATCAGTTCGTCGAGTCGTTTCGGTGGCCCACCATTCGGTTGGGCGTCAGTCGGGAACGGTTTCGGTAATAGACGTTGTGTCTCATCACCAGGTGGATAACCAGCTTTATAATTATTTGTTGTTGTTGTTTCTGATTTGTATTTATATTGTATATTAACTGGTTCATTTGGTTTTCGACCAGGACCATTTCTAGGATCAAATATTTCAACATCAGTAGACGGTCTATTACCAGCACCACCACCACTACCAGGTCCATAGTTATTACTAGTATGAGTTTCATGTCGATATATTACTGTTTTATTATTATTATCATTAGGATGATAAGGTAATCGATTGTTATTATCTGGTAGATATGGTTGATTATTAAGATTTCGATTAGTTACGGTATTATGTTTTTCTTCAATAATATAAGTTTCTTGTCGCGGAGGAGGATGTTTTAGTTGTTGTTCATTGTTAATATTTCTTGTTGTTACTGTTTCATTATAAACATACGATTGATTGTTTGGTGGAATATCTGGCGAATAGCCAGGTTGATAATTCCGTGTTGTTACTGTTTCTTTGACGAGCGTATGTCCGGATGGTGCTGGAGGCGGTGGTTTTTGATACGGTTGATAATTTGTCGTTTTCTTATCAGTTGTTGTTTCACGATATATATGATTCTCCCATGTTGATTCTTGTGGTGGATAATGGATTTGTGTATTTTCTTTATTTTCAAATTTTTTATACACAAAACTTTTACTTGGTGTTGTTTGTGATTGATTCGGTGAATAAACATATTTTTCTGAATCAACTGTTGTATCTAAACTAGTTGGATATGCACCAGATCCAGGTATCTCATACGTATACGTTTTTATTGTTGTTGTTACTTTTGTATTGCCTGGTGGATGGAGATTTGGATCAAGATGAGCAAGTACTTCCGGATCAATTTCTGGTGATGTTGTTTCAACTACTTCCAGTGGATATGAATGAACATTAGTTACTTTTGTTTGTTTGGATAATGTGGAAGTTCGCGATGATGGTGATGGGGAAATACTACGAATTTGGCGGATATCTCCGTAAGTACCTAAACAAAAAATACTCAATTTTGATCATTTATTTTTATTCAAATTTTCATTTTTATTATTCACCTTCTTGTGAATACTGCAGATCTCTAGTTAGAGAGCTTTCCCGTTCTGTACGTTCGTATGTTCGAGTTTTTGATGATGAACGCGGTGTATCACCATAATGCAATTCACGTTGCACTGTCCGTTTGCTGGAGGAAAGTGCATTGTTGCCTCTGCAATTAAATTTACAATTTAGAAGTCAATATTTAAATTTACTGAAAATCGTCCCGGCAGAGCCGGCTCTAGATAAGTCGGCGCCCATATGCATACACTTGTGGCGTCCCTAAATAGCTTAGAAAATAGTAACATTATATCTGAATTTTTGAGTGATTGAGGAAACGGAGTGGGCACTGTGTTACCGACTTCTACTGTAATTGATTATGGCGCTCCTGATTTCAAGAGCTCCGATGTAACTCCTTAGTAGGCTTAATGCTTCAAGCCGGTCCTGCCTCGAAGCACTGAACTGTAATTTTTGTTGTATTTACGTCAAAAAAACTCGATCATTCGTCTATTTCACTAATTCGTCACCTCTCCAGCCTGGTGCCTGATGACGAATTATCGAGTCTTTACTCTGTTAAACTATTGAGTGTTAATATCAAGGATCTTCAGCCTAGTTAGCTATTTTTAGATAAATTTCGTGAAAGTTTTTTATGTAATTTTTGTTTATCTGGCTAGTCCAGTTAACCGTGACGCTCTGCCTTGCTATGATCCTACCGTTGCAATTCTTTGCTAAATTTTTAGCACCACCTTATACTCTATTTCGAAGTTATGATGTTTTAATCATACACCTCATATGGGCAAACTAGAAAGATTTCCTCAGGGACCAACTTGCCTTTTGGGCTAGCGGTAGCCTTTTGAATTTGTTTGTTTTCCTTGGAGCTAGAGCAGTCCATTCCGACTCTGACACCACATGCTTTTAGATTACCAACAGTACAGTTTTCGATAATTTTTTCAAATACAGTGGCACCTTGGTTAACGATGGCCTCAGATAATGACGGTCGTGGTTAACGACGACTGGGGTCATCGAAAAATCTCGTTGGTAACCCCACAGTCTTTAGTTAACGACTCGTGCTTATAGGAACGGATTACCGTCGTTAACCAAGGTACCACTGTATTTTTAACCCAAAAAAACAATAAAAATATGAGAAAGACAGTTAAAAATGGAGATCATTAAAACATATTCATTTAAATGTTGCGTGTATTCTTTTATAGTCCACTGTAAATCGACGATTTCGTGTTGTAATTCAATCGGTAAACTATTATACTTACTGAAAATCTGGATCCAAGCCAGTGTTATTATAAGAATCTGGAAAACAAACGAATTTATTAATATCTCATGATTCAAATATTATGATAATAGGTCTGTTCCAGCAAGAATCCAAAACTATCAGAAAAGTCCAAGACGCATGCGCAAATGAGTTAAAAACACTAAAACTAGACTATCTGCGCATGCATCGGACTGTTTCGGACTTGTTTCTGATAGTTTTGGATTCTTAATGGAACAGACCTATTTTAATATCATATGGGAAAAAGTATTGATTGACTAATATTACAAGACGTACGTACTTTCAAGAAATGATGAATTTTTCACTTGTTGTAAATCATCTAATAATGAATCCAATTGATTGATATTATTCTGTGTCCGGACTTTTTCTTGTGCTGATGTTGTACCACCACCACCTTCCTTCTTGACCATGTAAGATTCCTTTTTATAACCAGCAATCCGTTTTGTACCATCTGGAGACTATATAATAATTCGTCTTATTAGAACAAAAAAAAAAGAAAGTTAAAGTGTATTATTTATTTAAATGTATTTACTGTATAATTGTATGCATCATCCGATGAATATTCAGTAACTGGATTTGATGATTTTACATGATTGTAACGATTCAATGAATTACCACCATTCCGTATTGTTTCTAATGTTGTACTTCTTGTATTATGTCCTAATGAACTACCAGGCCTTGATACAGAATTTTGTAAATCCTCCAACATATTATCTAAATTATGATCGAATTCAACTAGATTTTGTGATGAACTACGGAAATTTCGCACCGGTGATACCGTTCGCATGACTTTCGTTTCTTGATATTCTTTCCGTTCAACAGTCGACATTGTAGACGAATCGTTTCAACCCTATTTGCAAAAAAAAAACAAGAAACAAAAAATTATCGAATAATAAAGACACAATTCAAGCACGTTCTGATTACAGTAATGACCTGAATCACGAATTGTTTTAAATGAATCAGTGTTTGACAAACATCGTATTTTTTTTTTCGAAAAATTGTTTGTCGAGGTGATTCTCTTTTGGTCAAGGCTTGAAATTTATGCACACATCCATAAATGGGGGAGCCTTCTGGTCATGATGACGGTCACAAAAAATGTTTGTGACCTTAGCCCAGAAACGTCTGTCCATATTAAACACAAACAACTACAACTCCTCCTAGGAATCGATTTCAAGCGCCAATTTTGGTCTATTTACACACACATTCACGCAAACAATAAACTTTTTATGATTCATTAAAAGTGTCATCGAAAAGAATAACAAAAAAAATCGCGATTCGATTTAATTGAGAATATTGTTGGCACCAATAATAATAATTGGCCCAATTCTTTAAATAAAACGGAACAAAGGGGGTCAATTTCACAAATAGAAGGAGCACATCCTGTCTATAAAGTTCCTTCAAAAATAGAGAAAGAAAAAATGAACAACAAATTTTTCGTTAAAGAAAAATTCAAATATTTTCGATTATTTCTAAAAATAATCCACGACCAGATATCTATTTATAATATAAAAAGCAAGTAGTAGTATAACCCATTTTTTTCTAATAAGATTTCCGGTTTTATTTACCTACCAATTCTATTTCTGAAAAACCACACAAACATACAAAAAAAATGATCCAATTTGGATTTGAAGTATGGAATGATGGTAATCGTCTAAATTTATGAATGAATTGTTGTGACATGATAATGAATGGCGATTTTTTCTATTCATGATTAGACAAATAAATCTCTTACACCTACACAGGTGTGTACAAACATATACACACCAAAGGACCAGATTCAGTCTTGTGGTAATGTTTACCAGGTTTTGTTACCAGGTATATGTCAACATTCCAAACCAACACATATTGCATAATAAACGATTTTTTCCTTTTCTTATACATATATTAGAAGTTATTAGAAGCGAAAGAGAGAAGGAGAAAGAAAAGTGAGAAATAGTGAAATTTGTTGGCACTTCTCAGAAAATTAAGATCATCAATGATGATGACGATGATGATAATGATGACGGTTCTTGTGGGAGATTTTATCATTGTTATTATTATTATTATTATTATTATTATTTTGGTGTTTACTGAATTAATCAAAATTTTCGATCACAATTAAATATAACACAGCTGCTAATTTAAATGATTCTATATTCTATTTTAAATTGTAAAATATTATGAACTTTGACGTTATGTAAACATAAATGTTCGTGTTTTTTATTTTTTATTCAAATGTAAATTCTTTTAAATGTTTGTTAAATTTTCTAAAAATTCATAAACAAACTAGTCTTCTTGTCTAATGAATTAACTAACAAAGATACGGTTGAAAAAAAAAGAATTCATATTGCATAATGTACGGCTATGAAATCATTCCGTCAAAAATAGAATAACACTCATATTGCTAATTTCTAAACTGCAATTTCCTCTTTGAAAATGTAAAATTTGAAGAGCTCAGTTTTGCAGTCCAAAAACGCAATGACGATTTTGGGAAAATTACCGGTTTTGGATTAAATTTGCAAGATTTTGAGCACTAGAGGGACTGGCACCGGAGGAAATTTATAAGAACAGAAGGCATCTCTTCAGCTGACCCCTAAAAGATTATCAGTGGCTCCTAAACCCTATTGGCCCTGGGGGAAATCTTCCAGACCGGCCCTGCTTGGAACCAAGACAATGATCCTTTTCTGTCATATATGTGCATATAAAACCAATTTCCTTGTAAGAAATTGGCCGAAATTGCTAATTTAATACACGAATTTGCACATATGGTGGATATTTCGCCAGAAATAAAAAAAAAAACAACGCCTTATTAACGGGTAACCCAACCAAATATAGCTAAACTTGCCATCTCACACAATATACACTACCGGCGACAACATACAAGGAAAGGTATGGCAATGAAGGCCGCCCACTCTATATAGGTATAGGTGTAGAACTCACCTGTCCACTTATTTAGAGAAAAAAACGACACCATATGCGAAAATTTTGTTTAGAAAAATCCTAAATTTTTAATTGCATCTATGTAATGCAATAATATATATTTTTATTTGGGGGAAAATCAATAACTAGACCCTTAGGGTTATTTTTTTTTTGTTGTGTAGATAAACACCGTCGCGGCGGCTCTTATAATAAATTATTCCGACTAATCTAATAGTAAATTGATTTTATCAATTTTATGTTATCAACAATTATTCTTGTTAATTGAAAAATAAAAAACAAACGGTCCACGTGTCTTACTAAATTAAATGGATCCATTTTTTGTTGTACGATTTCAATTAATTTCTAATTAATTTCAATTAAATGTGATAAGTGTGATTAAAAATTGACTCAGTAACCCATTAATGAGAGACACGATAGTCGTCGACTGATTCAATTTTTTTGGCACGATGGACCGTTTTCTCTGGCTGGTCATTTGAACGAAAAAAAAAATGTATACACACGCGTGAAAATTGAGCAGAAAACGCCAGAAAACTGTCTTTATTTATTTAAACTGCTGTATATTTTTAGAAACTATATTATTATACAGTACTGAATTGAATTTTATACACACGTTCCGTCCAATTTACATCGTTTATTTTAATATTTTTAAATCTGTATAAGAAGAGGATTTTTATTATCCTCATTTAAAATATGTTAATATATAGAAAAAAGAAAACACCACGTGGAAAATATTACGTAATTACTAGATCCAAGGTAAAACTAATAAATAGTTGGTTGGTTGTAGGCGAAGTTGTTAAAAACCAAAAAAAATAATCGCAATTTTTGTTGTCGCGTTTATTGCCAAAAATCTTCCCTTCTGTTAATT